>PVKS010016459.1:0-43728 GCA_004027875.1 Aplodontia rufa | reverse complement strand
CCAGGAGTGGGATAGCTGGGTCATAAGGTGGTTCCATCCTTAATTTTTTGAGGATTCTCCACACTGCTTTCCATAGTGGCTGAACCAGTTTGCAGTCCCATTTCAATATGATTTTTAAGCCCCTCCAAAACTTCTAGTTTTGACTTTCTCTAAACTCCACAATCCAAATTCCAATTCTACCAAGCTATTTGTGGTTCTAAAAATTGTTATCTTTTACACCTATTATCTTTGTTCTTCCTTCTTCCTCTTCCCAGAATATCATTCCCTATTTATCTTTCAATAAGTAAATTTTAGGATGCTTTTCCTATTTCTTTGTTGTTTGGTCCTGGGGATTGAATCCAGGGGCGTTTAACCATTGATCAACATCCCCAGTCTATTTTATTTTTTATTTTGAGAAAGGGCCTCACCAAGTTGCTTAGGGCCTTGCTAAATTGCTGAGGCTGGCTTTGAACTTGTGATCCTCCTGCCTCAGCTTCCTGAGGCACTGGGATTATAGCTGTGTGCCACCACACCCACCCAGGCTACTTTTCTTACCATCCCTATCCCACTAGTATAATCACCAACTTCCTCCTGTGTGACCCAACAGTACCTTCAGCTTTTGTTACAAGACCTATAACATTTAATAATGTATACTTGTGGGGGCTAGCCTGGCGCATGCCAGGATACAGGTTTGTACCCCAGCACCATGTATAGAATGAAGTGTCAGAGCAATGAAAACTACTGAAAAACTAAAATAAAATTGATTCTCTCATTCTTTCTCTCTAAAAAAATAATACAGAAAAAAATACATATACACTGGTTTACCTGTCTCCCCCATGGCATAGTCTAGGAGGTTCATGAGAGCAAAGATTATGTCTTTCTTATTTATTCAATTTTGTATGTTTGGCACATGGTATACTAATTGGATCATGTCAAAGAACTAATAAATGGTTTTAAATGAAAAGGGATTAAGATAAAAATAAGAAACCAACTAGGCACCATGGTCCAAGCCGGTCATTTCAGTGACTTGAGAGACTGAGAAAGGAGGATCTTAAGTTCATGGGCAACCTAGTGAGACTGTCTTTAAATAAAGCATAAAAAAGACTGGGTTGTAGCTCAGTGGTAGAGTACCCTGGGTTCCGGGTTCCATCCCCAATACTATTGTTAAAAAAAAAAAAAAATTAAGAATGGAAACTATCATTTAAGCAAAGTTAGAAAACTTTTTTGTAAATCAAGCAGTATGGGATGGTTGTGCAGATCAGACATAGACCTTTTGCCAAACACGTTTAAGGTTCTAGATTTGATCCTCAGCACCACAAACAAAGAAAAAATTTAGAAACATGCCAGGTGTAGTGGCTCATGCCTATAATCCCAGGGACTTGGAAAGCTAAGGCAGGAGGATCAATCACAAGTTCAAGACCAGCCTCAGCAATTTAGTAAGACTCTCAGTAACTTTGTGAGGCCGTGTCTCCAAACTAAGAGATATGGGGCCGGAGTGGTGGCTTGGCAGTTACAGGGCTTGCCTGGCATGCACAAGAATGTGGGTTCTAACCCCAGCACCACATACACAACTAAGTGTCGCAGAAACAAAAGTCCAGATGAAAAAATAATAATAAAATTCATTCTCTCTTTCTCTCCCTCTGCCTCCTTAAAAAAAAAAAGAACAACTATAATGCACCTATAAAAAATGTTGAGGGGGCTGGAGCAGGGTGCTCAGTGGTTACAGTGCTTGCCTGGCATGCATGAGGACCCAGGTTCAAACCCCAGCGCCACATACACAACTCAGTGTTGGAAAAACAAAAACCGGATGAAAGAATGAATAAAATTGATTCTTTCTGGGGCTAGAGTGGTGGCTCAGTGGTTATGGCAATTGCCTGACATGCACAAGAACACAGAATCGAACCCCAGCACCACACACACAATGAAGTGTTGGAGCAATGAAAGCCACATAAAAAACGAAATAAAATTGATTCACTCTCTCTCTCTCTCTCACTGTTCCTCTCTCTCTTAAAAAGAAAAAAAAATTTTTTGATTCTTTCTCTCCCTCTTAAAAAAAAATCATTTAATATATTTCTGAGAGGACAAAAAAAAAAAAAAGACAGAGACAGAAAAGAAGAAAGAGGAGAGGAGAAAAAAAATTGTGCACATACTTTAAAGTCAATCTACTGTTAATATGAAAACATCATCTTCTACAATGTCAGGTTCTATGCATATGTGCACACTGTTACCAGACAGTGTATTTTTGCTATTTAATGTATTCCTACAATACATAATTAATATCAGAAAAAGTATAAAATGTCATGTATGTAAAAACTAAAAAGACATATAAGGGAAGTTCTATATATACTGAAATCTAAAATATTCCTATAATCTCTAATTATCATTTGTCATTTCAACATAACCTTCACCAATATATTCCATGAATTTTATACACATTCTTGAGTATTTCTTTCCTTCCTATCTAAACACAGAGCCAATCAGGTTAAGTGTGATTATGACTTAACACTGGCACCTGATGCTATCTATCTTTGTCTCACATATATTAAACTTGAGTTCTGTACATCTTATTACTGGTATCAATATTTTTGTCCCCCTCCCCCTTTTTTGTAGTACTGGGGATGGAACCTAAAGGTGCTCTACTACTGAACTATACCCCCAGACCTTTTTTTTTTTCAGGGCTGAGGACTGAACTCGGGGCCTTGCTCATGCTAGGGAAGTGCTCTACCACTGAGCTAAATCCCAACCCCGCCCCCCAGGCCTTTTATTTTTTGTTTTGAGGCAGGGTCTCACTAAGTTGCCGAAGTCAGTCTTGAATGCAAAATCCTCCTGCCTTAGCCTCCTGAGTCATGGAGATTATATCTGTGCACTGTGCGTGCTCCCTTTCTTTCTCTCTTCTTTTTATTTTTGGGTACGTAACCACAAGCCACATCCCCAGTCTCTCTTTTATTTTTTATTTTGAGACAGGGTCTCACCAAGATGCTCAGGTTCTTATTAAACTGTTGAGGCTGGTCTTGAAGTTACAATCCTCCTGCCTCAGCCTCCCAAGTAGTATGTGCCATTGCACCCAGCTTGGGTTGGCTTTGAACTTTTAAAAAAAAAAAAAAGAGAGAGAGAGAAAGAGAGAATCAATTTTATTTAGTTTTTCATGTGGCTTTCATTGCTCTGACACTTCGTTGGGTACATGGTGCTGGGGTTCAAACCCGTGTCATTGCACATGTCAGGCAAGTGCTGTAACCACTGAGCCACCACTGAGCCACCACTCCAGCCCCTTTCTCCCTTTCTTTAAAAAGAAAAAAACAAATAACCCAGCACCACATACACAACTAAGTGTTGGAGCAACAAAAACCTGATGAAAAACTAAATAGAACTGATTCTCTTAATAGAACTGATTCACTTTCTCACTCTCACTCTCTTAAAAAAAGAGAGACACACAAACAGAAAGACAGAGAGAAAGTAAGAGTTAAGTTTTTCATCTGGTTTTTGTTTTTCCTCCACTTAGTTGTATATGTGGTGCAAGGGACTGAACCTGGGTTCTCCTACATGCCATGCAAACACTCTATCACTAAGTCACCTCTGCAGCCCCTACATATGTTTTTTTTTTTTAAATATAGCCTTTTTTTTTTTTAAGAGAGAAGGAAAGAGTGAGAGAGAATGAGAATCAACTTTATGTATTCATCTGGTTTTTATTTCTCCAATACTTAGTTGTGTATGTGCTGCTGAGGTTCGAACCTGGGTCCTCACACTTGCCAGGCAAGTGCTCCAACTGCTGAGCCACTGGTCCAGCCTATATATGTAATTTTTACAACTATACTTGCACTACATTTCTTCCAACACCTTCATAATTTATTGTATTATAGAAATACTTTTGTAGTTGCATTACCAAATCTGTTCTGATTCTAACTATACTGCCTCTGGGAAATAATGTACTGAGGCCCTATGTTAAACTATGCAGTTAGGGGCTGGAGCAGTGGCAGGGCGGTTGGGATGCTTGCCTGGCATGCGCGAGTATGAAAGTTCAAATCCCAGCACCACATACACAGTGAAGTCTTGGAGAAACGAAAGCCACGTGAAAAACTAAATAAAAGTTGTTTCTCTCTCTCACTTAAAAAAACAAAACAAAACAAAACAAAACTGTGCAGATAGGCTGGGTGCAATGGTGCACACCTGTAATCCCAGTGGCTTAGGAGGCTGAGGCAGGAGGATCTCAATTTAAAGCCAGCCCCAGCAATTTAGTGAGGCCCTGTGCAACTTAATGAGAGCCTGTCTCAAAATAAAAAATAAAATGGACTGGGGATGTGGCTCAGTGGGTAACCTCTGGGTTCAATCCCCAGGACCAAAAAAAAAAAAAAAAATAGTCAACATATAAAATGAAGGATGATGGAAATAGATAATGGTTATAATAATGTTAAAATGAGGGGCTGGAGTGGTGGCTCAGCAGTTACAGTGCTTGCCTGGCATGTGCAAGGACCCAGGTTCAAACCCCAGCACCACATACACAACAAAGTGTTGGAACAAAGAAAGCCACATGAAAAACTAAGTAAAATTGATTCTCTCTTCCTCTCTCCCTCACTGTACCTCTCTCTTTAAAAATAAAAATGATAGTAATGATATTAAAATGACAAATACAGGGACTGGGAGTATAGCTAAGTGGCAGAGGCCTCACCTTGCATGTGCGAGGCCCTGGGCTCAATTCCCAGCAATGATAACAATAAAAGACAACACAGCACACAATACATTATCAACATGAAAACTCAGTCAGCTCTAATTGATTTTTAATGTTCCATTATGCTAAATAGCCATGAAGTTACAATTCCCCCACCCTTTAAACCTCCCCCAATTTCCAGAATTCCAAATCTCTAGCCACTTACCCCTGTTGTACAGGCTGTAACTGCAAGATCACTTGGGTTTTGGTGTCTTCAGGGTTCTCCCCTTCATTTCCTTCAGTAGGTACCACAACCACATCTCCCACTGGGACACTCACTTCTGCATTTGCCATCTTTCACATGAAGTCTGATAGCCGGGGTTGCTACAGGAAACAAGCCCAAGTTACTTCATCTGGTTGGAAAAATGGCAACCACAAGAAAGGAATGCCAAGATAATGACTACCAATTTCAAGAGCACCCTGGAGACCATGGTCTTCTGAAAAGGTTGGGAACCATGGGAGGCAGCTAATAGACTCTTATCTTTCTAGAAATGCCTCAGAATGCATTTGCTATTGTAAATTTGTTTCTTCCCTTCCTCCTCCCACCCTCTCATACCCTTCTTATTTTCCTTCCCTTCCCTTACTTCTTCCCTCCCGTTTTCCCTTCCTTTTGGTGCTAGGGGTCAAACTCAGAATCTCACCCATGATAGGCAAGTACTCTACCACTGAGTTATATTCCCAGCCCTGTAAGTTTCCTATGTTTCTCTTTCTTTCCTTTTATCCTTTCTTTCCTTCTTTTGTACTGGTGATTGAAACCAGGGGCACTGAGCTACATTTCCAGTCTTTTTATTTTGTTTTGTTTTACTTTTTATTTTGAGACAGGGTCTTGCTGAATTGCTGAAGGTCTAAGTTGTTGAGGCTGCCCTTGAACTTGATATCTCCCACCTCAGCCTCCCAAATCGATGGGATTATACATGTGCACCACCATGCTCAGCTTGTAGGTTTCCCTAATATATATGGTTCACCCAATGGTGTGTTACAACCTGCTATACCAGCTCCTGAGAACCAAATGCATGTATCTCTTCTCAGCTCTGAAGAGTGACATCTCAAGTTGGTGGTTTGAGATCAACAATGTTGGGAATACAACCATCACAGAAACAGACAAGCACTACAAATCAAGGTTTCTGCTTTTCATTCTGATGAGCTGGTTTATTGCACACCACTAGTTCCATCTCAAACCGTAAGTTCCTGGAAAGTAAGTATCCTACATACTTTCTGTGCAACTAGCCATAACGCCTTATCAAGTGCTCTTAAATACTTTGTTTCTACTGACTAACTGAACCGAGCTGCATAGGCAGGGAAGATGACTTGCACTGAATAGTTGTTTAATAAATATTGAATTCAAATGTATGATCTCTAGGGGCGCTTATCCACTGAGCCACATCCCTAGCACTTTTTACTTTGAGACAGGGTCTTGCTAAGTTGCTTATGGCTTTGCTAAATTACTGAGGCTGGCGTTTAACTTGTGATCCTCCTGCTCAGCCACCTGAACCACTGGGATTACAGGCGTGAGCAACTGCACCCAGTTTCTCTAGGAATTTCTTTCTTTTCTTTCTTTTTTTAAGAGAGAGGGATAGGAGCTGGAGTGGTGGCTCAGCAGTTACTGAGCTTGCCTGGCACACACGAGTACGCGAGTTCAAACCCCAGCACCACGTACACAGCAAAGTGTCAGTGGAATGAAAGTCACATGAAAAACTAAATAAAAATTGCTTCTCTCTCTCTCTGTCTCTAACTGTCCCTCTCTCTCTTTAAAAAAGAGAGAGCCACTGCTCCAGCCCCAGGAATTTCTTAATATCTCTTTGCCTCAGAAAGAATGGAGCTGCCAGACATGGTGGTGCAGACTGTAATCCAAGCACTTCAGCAGGCTGAGGCAGGTGGATCCCAAGTTCAAAGCCAGCCTTAGCAACTTTGCAAGGCAATAAGCAACATGGTGAGACCTTGTCTCAATACAAAATAAAATAGGGTGGGGCTGGAGCAGTGGCTCAGTGGTGATTGCACTTGCCTGGCATGTGCGAGAATGTAGGTTCTATATGTACTAGAGATTGAACCCAGGGCTCACACATAAGCTAGGAAAGTGTTCTACCATAGAAGTACGTACCCAGCCCTTTTTCTTTCTTTTCTTCCTTCCTTCCTTTGACATCAGGGATTGAACCCAGGGGCACTTAACCACTAAGCCACATTCCCAGCCCTTTATTTTTTATTTGAGGCAGGGCCTCACTAAGTTCCTGAGGCTGGCTTTGAACCTGTGAACCTCCTGTGTCAGCCTCCTGAGCTGCTGGGATTATAGGCTTGTGCCACTGTGCCTGGCCCTTTTTTCTTACTTTTATTTTAAGGTAGTCTTGCTTAATTGTTCTGCTCATCTTAGGCAATCACATAAGATGGATCAATTTTGCTTGTATGTGACCTAGTTAAAATTCCTCATATCTGGGCTGGAGCAGTGGCTCAGCAGGTTGGAGCACTTGCCTGGCATGCATGAGGATGCAGGTTCAAACCCCGGCACCCACACACAAATGTGTCAGAGTAACAAAGGCCAGACTCACATCTGATTTTTTTCATGAATCTATACCCCTATATTCAACAGCCTCTACAATATCTAATAGGTACATTAAACTGATGTTCCTTCTCAAACCTGCTCTTACATTTTCTGTCTCAGTAAGTGGTGCTACCCTCCACCCATTTTCACAAGCCAGAAACCATCGAGTTACTTTTGATTCCTCTCTTTGTTCTATAAATCCAAATAACCACCAAATCCTATTCATTCTCTCTCTTTTAACCATCCTCCCATTCTCCATCTGTGCTGCCACCACCATATCTGGGCCACCACACTGCTACCTGCGTTTTTCCAGCTGCTTCTTCTCACTATCCTAATCTCTATTTTGGTTTCCTCCAATTCATTCCCCATATAGCAGTCAAAGTAATCCTATTAAAGGCAAGAAGCCGTTTTCCCACTCAAAAATCCTCCAGTGTATTCCTGTTGCTGTTAGAACGAAGTGCAAACACCTTAATATGGCTTACAAAATGCTCTAAAGCTGCCCTCTGCCCACCTTGCTAGCCTCGTTTCTCATAGTTCTTCTCACGTAGGGGCTCCCATGATCAAATTTTTCCAGTATTTGAAACATGCCTTATATCTTTATCTAAGCCATCCACTTACTTCCTCCATCTAGAATTCCTTTTCCTTCTTTTTGGCTAGCCTGCTAACCTTTTTGTGACTTATTTAAAGCATCACTTCCTTGGGGATGCTTCTGTTGGTTTCTTGTCTAGGTCTGAACTTGTGCTCCTGCTCCTCAGCACCTACAGTACCCCTGTCACAATCATCCTCTCAATTTGTCAGCTCTCCTCCCCCCCTAATTGTACAAACCGAGAAAGAACTGCTTTTCTTTGCTTCTCTTTTATTCTTTTTCCTTTCTTTTCCTTTTTTTGGAGGGTTAGGGACACAGCTTAGTGGCAGAGCACTTGCCAGCATGTACATAGCCTTGGGTTTAATCCCCAATACTGAATAACAGGGGGAGGAGGCTATTTCTGTTTCTTCTTCATTTATTTTTTTAAAGTGGTACTAAAGGTTAAACCCAGGGGCAATCTACTACTGAGCTACATCCCCTAGCCCTGAATCTTTTATTTCAAGACAGGGTCTAGCCAAATTGCTGAGGACGGCCTCGAACTTGCAATCCTCCTGTCTCAGTCTCTCAAATTGCTGGGATTACAGGTATATGCCACTTTGCCCACCCATTTGTTCCTTCCTTCCTTTTTTTTTTTTCTCTTGAAACAGGGCCTCATGTTCTCACTATGTTGCTCAGGCTGGTTTCAAATTCCTCCTGAGTAGCTGGGACTATAAGTATGCACTGCTCTACCCAGCTGAGCATTCCATTTCTTGTTCAGCAACTCCCCTGTGCCTATCGCAGTACCCACGACACTGAAGTGTAGTAAATGGTTTCCAAAACTTAGACTTCCATCTACAAAAGTGTCAACCTGAGCCTATCTAAAGAAATGTGGCACATAGCAAGTATACATTTTGTTCAATAAATGACACCTTACCCTAAAAGACTTCTAGAATTTTGTACTTCCCTTAGGGGATATAAAATTTGCTTAGGCAGCCAGGCTAATAACTTATGGTCCATCATCATGACCGGTTTAACAAATATCTACTGAGTCTACACCACATCAGGCACAAATTTAGGCTCCTTGGATATAAAAAGAGCAATACTTGCTCTCAAGGGACAACACAAAGTGATGTTCAACACTATTATATGCTAGAGGAAAAAAGAAATTATGAGATATTACAGTATACAATCTGAACTGCAAATTTAAGATTCAAAACTAGGAAGAGGGGTTAGAGCACTGGCTCAGTGGTTACGGCACTTGTCTGGCATGCACAAGGACCTGGGTTCAAACCCCAGCACCACATACACAACTAAATGTTGGAGAAACAAAGGCTAGATGAAAAACTAAATAAAATTGATTCTCTCTTTCTCAGTCTCACTGTCCATCTTAAAAAAAAAGTAAAAAAAACTAAATAAAATTAATTCTCTTTCTCTCACTGTCCCTCTCTTTAAAAAAAAAAAAAAGGAAGAAAAGAAAAATCAACAACAAGTTTAGCTGGATGCTTACAACAGAGACAAAGCAATTAGGACCCTATGTCTAGAAAAGGCCAAAAAGGGATATGAGGCATAAATGCCACCTAATCCTAGAATAACGGAACCAATAGGTATTTTCAAAGCATGAGCCACAAAAATTTAGCTTGGGGGCTAGAGCAGTGGCTCAGCGGTTACAGTGCTTGCCTGGCAAGTGTGAGGATGTGAGTTCGAACCCCAGCAACACATACTCAGCAAAGTCTTGGAGCAATGAAAGCCATGTGAAAAACTAAATAAAAATTTGTTTAAAAAAATTTAGTATGAATTAAAATAATAACAGTGAGTAACATTTAGGTCATTCACTAATTGTCAAATATTGCCATATTATTATTATATATTTAATTTACATTATATCTCTGATAAATTCCCAGGTTAGAGAAGCAGCCACAATATTCTCCTTGCATTCTAAGGTACAGGAAGGACCAAGAGTAAAATATGAGTTCTTAATTAAGGTAGGTATTAAATCAAGAATTTAAAATAAGCTGAGGACAGTGGCGCATGCCTGTAATTCCAAGGGACTCAGGAGGCTGAGCCAGGAGGATCACAAGTTAGAGGCAAGACTTGGCAATTTAGCAAGACTGTCTCAACAAATAAAAAGTAAATGTTGGCCAGGTGCAGTGGTACATGCCTGTAATCCCAGCAACTCAAGAGGATCACAAGTTCAAAGCCAACCTCAGCAAATTATCGAGACCCTGTTTCAAAATAAAAAATATTAAAAAAGGGCTGGGGATGTGGCTCAGTGGTTAAAAGCCCTTGATTCAATCCTAGTACAAAAAAAAAAAAAAAAAAAGAAAGAAAGAAAAAAGAAAAAGAAAACAAAGAGAGAAAGAGAATGTAGAGAGGACTCAATCTTAAGGTAGAAGGTTGAAATTAGAAACATCCATGAACTTACTATGCTATTGTTTTTAAATGTAAAGTATATTTTTGGAAAATTTAATTTCTATAAACTTACTACATGCTAAATACTAGTGATTTTTTTTCTGTGAGAGAGAGAAAAAGAGAAAAGAATAAATTTTATTTAATTTTTCATCTGGTTTTTGTTGTTCCAACACTTAGTTGCATACATGGTGCTGGGGTTCAAACCACTTGCCAGGCAAGCACAGTACCATTAAGCCATGGCTCCAGCCCAATACTAGTGATTTTAAAAATTAAAATATATTTGAAATTTTCCAGGCTTGGTGGTGCACACCTGTAATTCCAGAATCTCAGGTGGCTGAGGCAGGAGAATTCCAGTTCAAAGCTAGACTCACCAACTGAGATCCTAAGCAATTTAGCAAGACCCTGTCTCAAAAGAAAAAGTAAAAAGGGCTGGGGATGTGTCTCAGTGGTTAAGCATCCTGGGATTCAGTCCCCAGTATGTATGTGTATACGTATATATATTTATATTTTTTTTTTTGAAATTTAAACCCTGGGGCTGGGTTTGTAGCTCAGTGGTAGAGTGCTTGCCTACTCCAGGTCTCGAGTTTGATCCCCAACACTGCCCACACACACAAAATTAATTCCAGACGAAATTTATCACTAGAAAAAGGTATTTAATTTTTTTTTTTAAAGAGAGGAGAGAGAGAGACAGACACACAGACAATTTTTATTGAGTTTTTTCACATGGTTTTCGTTGCTCTGACACTTAGTTGTGTACGTGAGTGCTGGGATTTGAACCCGTGTACTAGTGAATGCCGGGCAAACGCCTTAACTACTGAGCCACCGCTCCAGTCCCTAATTTTTTTTTTTTTTAAGAGAGAAGGAGAGGAGGCTGGAGTGGTGGCTCAGCAGTATCATGCTTGCCTGGCATGCGCAAGGATGTGGGTTAAAACTTCAGTGCCACATACGCAACGAAATATCAGAGCAATGAAAACCAGATGAAAAAAACTAAATAAAATTGATTCTCACTTTCTCTTTCACTGTCCCTCTTTAAAAAAAAAAAAAAGTGAAAGGAGTGAGAGAATCAATTTTACTTATTTTTCCATTAGGCTTTGTTTTTCTGACACTTGTTGTGTATGTGGCGCTGGGGTTCAAATCCAGGTGGGTGCACAAACCAGGTGAGTGCTGTAACCACTGAGCGACGCCTCCAGCCCTGGCATTTAAATTTTTAAAAAATAAATTAATAGCTTAGGTAAATTGATGGGTTATAGAAGCAGAATTAAGAGGAAGTTTCTAATTTCAACATTTTACCTGAAGGTTGAGTCTCCCTTACAACATTCTGAATAAGTGGATGGCTAAGTTCTTGATTAATACCTTCCTCACTCTACTCCTGACCCCTCCCACACCCTGGAATCCAATAGGAATGCTCTGGCTGCTTCTCTAACCTTCTGAGACTTTATCGGAGAAGATAATTATAATCCTCCACGTTTTCAGAGTTGTAAGAGACATGGATCTGACTCAACATGGCAATTCATACATTCCTTGGGGGGGGGCAGTACTAGGGATTGGACGCTGAGGCACTGTACCACAGAGCTACAACAGCAGCCCTTTTTATTTTTTTTAAAGAGAGGGACAGCGAGAGACAGAAAGTCAATTTTATTTAGTTTTTCATGTGGCTTTCGTTGTCTGACATTTGTGTACATGGTGCTGGGGTTTGAACCTGTGTCCTCACATATGCCAGGCGAGCACTGTAACTGCTGAGCCACTGTTCCAGTCCCAACCTTTTTTATTTTTATTTATTTAGAGAGAGAGACAGTGAAAGAGAGAATAAATTTTAGTTTTTTTCATCTGGTTTTCATTATTCTGATGCTTCGTTGTGCATGTAGTGCTAGGGTTCGAACCCTGGTCCTTGCGCTTGCCAGGAAAGCACTGTAACCAATGAGCCACTGCTCCAGCCCTAGCCCTTTTTCTTCTTCTTTTTTTTTAAAAAGAGAAAGGGACAGTGAGAGAATCAATTTTATTTAGTTTTTCATGTGGCTTATCATTCCTCTGAGACATCGTTGTATGTTATACTGGGGTATGAACTTGTGTACTTGTGGATGTGAGGCAAGCACCATAACCACTGGACCACTGCTCCAGCCTGAGCCCCAGCCCTTTTCATTTTTGAGATAGGGTCTAAGTTGCTGAGGCTGGCCTTGAATTTCAATCCTCCTGCCTCTGCCTCCCAGGCTGCTGGAATTACAGGCATAAGCCATCATGGCAGGTCACTTTCCTTAGAGAAATGAGACTGAATGTCTCATTACCCTAAATACCATATTTCTAGTGAGTAAACTAAAACCAGCCTATAGTCTGCACTGGCTAAATGCAAGGTCATCTCTTTTGAGGTAAATGTAAATGGAAAAATATCTCTTGTTTACAGCAACGAAAACTCAAGGCAAGATGAGTGAGTTGATCCTTTGGGTATTTCATGAAAAGGGCCTTATAGTATTCCTTGTGAAAACACAACACTCTTAATTCTAGGGAAATGCAGATAAAACAAACATGAAATTCATATGAAATGATTTCAGGGCCTGGGAGTGTAACTCAATGGTAGAGAACAGGCCTACTACGTGTGAAGCCTTGGATTCCACTCCCAGTACAAAAACATTTATTGGTGGGAAGGTAGTTATTTTCAAGGAAATATAAAAAAAAAAAGACACTTTGAAAGTAAGAGCATGACTGCATAAGCTATCAGAAAAATTTATTAAATTTGTTTTGTTACTGGGGATTGAACCCAGGGATATTCTTGTACTGAGCTATATCCCTCCACTTTTTTTTTTTTTTTTGTACCAGGTACTGAATCCAAGGACACTTAGTGAGCCACATCACCAGCCCTTTTTATTTATTATAAGATAAGAGTTTCACTAAGTTGCCGAGGCTGGATTTGAACTTACAATCCTTTTGCCTCAGCCTCCCAGGCTGCTGGGATTACAAGCATGTGCCACTGCACTGAGCACACCCCCAACCCTTATTTTTTGTTTTGAGGAAGGGTCTTCCTAAATTGCTGAGCTAGGCCTCGGATTTGCAGTCCTCTGCCTCAGTCTCCTGAATAACTAGGTTTATAGGCAGGCACCACCATGCCTACCTTTTTTTTATACCAGGGATTGAACCAAGAGGCACTTAACCACTGGCCCATATCCCCAACCCTTTTAATATTTTGAGACAGGATCTCACTAAGTTGCTTATGGCCTAGGTGCTGAGGCTGGCTTTGTACTTGCAGTCCTCCTGCCCTGGCCTCTTGAGTCACTGGAATTACAGGGCTGCCCCACCATGCCCAGTCCATACCTGCCTCTTGAATTCATTTTTGTGTGTTCTGAAAACCAATGTCTAAAATATGGCATGATGCAATGGTTGAATAAGCACAAGTGTTGCACGACTGTAAAAATATTGGTGGCTGGAGCTGTGACTCAATGGCTAAAGCACTTGCCTGGCATGCAGAAAGACCAGGGTTTGAACCCCAGCACCGTGTACACAACTAAATGTCAGAGAAACAAAAGTCAGATGAAAGAATAAATAAAATTCTCTCTTAAAAAAATATTGGAATTGGTAGTTGAAAAAGATTAATATAGTCTGAAATTTTCTCAGTAGAATGTAATTTATTCCACACTCTATTGTAACTTCTAGTGCAAACAGTCTAAAGAAATTTCCAAGTTGAGCCTGACTCAGTGGTGCACACTTGTAATCCCAGTGACTCAGGAGGCTGAGGCAGGAGGGTCACAAATTTAAGGCCAGCCTGGGTAACTTAGGAGACCTTGCCTCTAAATAAATAAATAAATAAATGGGCTGGGGATGCAATTCAATGGTAAAGCAACCCCAGGTTCAATCCCAAGTACCAAAAAATATAATAATAAAATATAAGAGAGATTTCCAAGTTGAAACTTTATCATTACTTAAGGCCAAAGTCCGTTAATGCCCACCCCCATTCTTTATTCCTTTTCATGTGTTTAGCAGATGACTCAGAATGCAGAGTGATACCAGATGTAATGAAGCAAACACGCAAATCACACAGTACTACAATGAGGGAAATATCCAGAGCAAACGAAGTTCTGGAAAAATCACATATTGGGATAAGAGTTTTTTGGTGAGTCATCCCACTAGGACTCCGGGGTTAGGACCTTAACCAAGCGCAGAAGTTATCCATTCAGTGTATTTGCTGAAATAAATGTAATATCATCATTTAGATCAGCAGACAGATTAAGGCTGACAGATTAAGCGGTATAGTCCAAACATTTAATGAAATGTCCCATAGCCTGGCATAGTGGCACATGCCTGTAATCACAGCGATTCAGGAGACTGAGGCAGGAGGATCACAAGTTTTGAGACCACCCTCAACAATTTAGCAAGACTCTGTCTCAAAATTTAAAAAAGTAAATAAAACAAAAAAGTGCTGACGAGGCAGCTTAGTGGGACATTGCCCCTGTATTTAATCGCCAGTACCTAAGGAAAGAAAGAAAACATTCCGCATGCGCTTTTAGGTAGCCCCTTGCAGAGGCAGGGAGAGGAGGGCAAGAAGATCCCCCCCCATGCAGGAAAGAAAACCGAGTTCAAGGTTCTCCTAACCAGACACCAAAGTCTGTTTTGTGTGTGCGGCTCAATGGTTTTGAGAGAATGCAGGGCTCTTCCTGCTCCTTGGAGAGCTAACCGTTCCTGGGTCCTTCCTTCTCCCAGACCCTCATACAGCCTCTGCCCTCATCGCTCTGGCGCCTCAAGCAGATGATACCTGGCCAATTCCCATGTCACTTCAGAAAGCAGGGGTACCCTACTGTTGTCCTCAATTTTCTTTTCCGCAGTCCTCACGGGTAGGTTTCCCTTCCGCTCTCTACCTGCACACCGGAGGCACTTTCGTCCCGGAGGTGGACCCCTCTCCTTCCCACTCCAGCAGGCTCAGGTGTCTCCCCGCCGCCCCCTCGGCCGTGGGCCTGCTCTCTCTCCCCTGGACTTCCTTCCTCGTCCCCTCGTCCTAGCAGAAGGACCTGCGTCCTTCCCCCTTGGCTGAATGGCCGAGGCCTCTAACGCGCCCCTCGGATGAAGGCTGGACCCTGCCTTCCCCAGCAGAACCCCTCTGCGCTCCCGTGGCCCACCGACTCTCCGAGGGTCTTCCGCCGGCGACATCGGGGCTTCCCTCCCCTCGGCCCCCTACCTAGGCCGGCCCCAGGCCCCTCCTCATCGAAGGGCCGGAGCTCCCGGACCCCGCCCGTGGGGGTACCCCGGGCTCCCCCGACCCCTCGCCCGGGTCCTGGACGCCCGGACGTCTCGGTCCGGAGTCTCTCAGGCCCTCCCGGCCCCTCGGCCGAGGACTTCCGGGCCCCTCGGTGCGGGGGCGCGGGCCCCCCCCACGCCCCGTGCCGGGCTCGCCGGCCCCGCTGGGCTCTTCCCCGGGACCCAAGCCCAGGCGGCGCGGCCGGCCGCGCTGGGGGCGGCCCGGCTGCTCGGGCGGACCCAGCGGCAGCGTCCCCCCACCCCCCCGCGGCGCCGCGACGTCCGCTCGCTCCCCGGCGGCGGCGGCGGCACGCACAGGGCGTGGGGAGGCGCCCGCGGAGGCAGCAGCCCCCCGCCCCCTGCGCGCCCGCCCGCCCTCGCCGGCCGCCGCGCGGCCCCCGCGCCCGCCCCCCGCCCCCACCCCACCCCGCGCCCGCGCCCGCGCGCCCACCCCTCCCCCTCCTCACCGTCTCCGTCGGGCGGGCGGGCGGCGAGCGGCCAGGGCGGGCGGGCGACGGAGCATGCGCAGAGGCCGCCACGGCTGGTACCGCCACCGCCGCCGCCAGGCCGGGCTTCTACACTTCCGGCCGCCGCCGCCGGCGAGCTGGCGCCTTAAAGGGGACGCGTCCCTATTTGCCAGCCCGGCCGAGGCTAAACCTCAGCCGTGGGATTTGAGCCGTTCGTGAACTGGGGTCTTGAGCCCTTGAAAGGCGGTACTGAGAAGGTGGCAAGGGACCCCAGTAACTCTTCTCCCCACACTGTATAAGGCCGAAGTTAAAGAATCACCTCATCCGCAATCCGGGACGAGCCAGGTTTCTCTACTCCTCTGGAGGACTCTTCCTTTTACCTCCCCAAATCCTATTTGATGCAGTTTATAGCTTATCAGATCTTCAAGTTACCGTCCAATTATCAATTTGGAATCAAAAGATCTGGTTGGGGGGGTGGGGTGGCGCATGCCTGTAAACCCCGTGACTCGGGAGGTTGAGGAAGGAGGATTGCAAGTTCCAGGCCAGCCTGGGCAATTTAGAGACCTAACATAAAGAGGGTTGGGATGTGCCTCGGTGGTAGAGCACTGGCGAAGTTGACCCGAGCCTTGGGTTCAACCCCCAGCACCGCGGGGGTCGGTGCGGGGTGGAATCTGGCTTCGCAAGCCCCGCACTTCTGACTCATGCCTGACTGCTAGGGCTGTCCTGCTTGTGAGGTTCTGGCATCCCGTCCTAACTTCGCTGTTGGAATTTGGATGAGTGAACTTCGCAGCTCTAAGTCTCCGTTTCCCAAAAGGCACAATGTTGTGTGTGCCTAGGAAAGTTACTGGGATCAGTAATAGTCGCGAACACAAATTAAGACTTTCTTGACAAGGCCTTGGGAGAGAAGCTTTTGTTCAGTAATCCTTACAGATTAGAAAGAAAGAAAATAAGAAAACTGGAGGCCCGGAAAAGATAAACGGTACAGCCAGGATGTAAATCAGGAGCTGCTTTTGTCCGAGGCGGTGGTTATAATTGCAGAGATGAATGGTTGCTATTGTGACTTGGCTTTTCCCTGTTGGTTGTCTTTTGTTACTGGGGATTGAACCCAGGGGTGCTTAACCACTGAGCTACATCCCCAGCCTTTTTTTTTTTTTCCTTTAAAGAGAGGACAGTGAGAGAAAGAATCAGTTTTATTTAGTTTTTCATGTGGCTTTTGTTGCTGTGACACTCAGTTGTGTACACAGTGCTGGGGTTCAAACCTCCAATCTCTGCATGCCAGGCAAGTGCTGTAACCGCTGAGCCTGTGCTCCAGCCCCTCCCCAGCTCTTTTTTAAAAAATTTTGAGACAGTGACTGGCTAAGTTGCTTAGGACCTCGAACAATTCCTGAGGCTGGCTTAGAGCTTGTGATGAGCCTCCTGCCTCAGCCTCCCCAGTTGCTGAGATTACACCACTGTGCTGCTTTTGTTATTTTAGACAGTCACTTTCTCTCTAACTCTGTCGCTATACTTTTTACCCATTGTGCCCGGCTTTTTTTTTTTTTTTTCTCCTTTTACCCAGAGGTGCTTAACCACTGAGCTACATCGGGTTCTTTTGAGACACAGACTCATTAACTTGCTTAGGGCCTTGCTAAATTGAATTTGCAGTCCTCCTGCCTCAGTGTTCCAAATTGCTGCGATTATAGGCATGTACCCTAGTCCACAGATTTTTGTTTTGTTTGTTTGTGGTCCTGGAGATTGAACCCAGGGCCTCACATGTGCTAGGCAAGGGCTTTACATCTGTGCTGTAACTCTGAGCTATAACCTCAAACTTATAGGTTCCTTTTGTTGGGGGGGGGGTAGTGGAGACTTAACCCAGGGATGCTTTACCACTAAACTACATCTCTAACCCTTTTTTATTTTTGTATTTTGAGACAGGGTCTTACTAAATTGCTTAGGGCCTTGCTAAATTGCTGAGGCTAGTCTCTTTTTTTTTTTTTTTTTTTAAGAGAGAGGGACAGTGAGAGAAACAGAGAGAGAAACAACTTTATTTAGTTTTTCACATGGCCTTAGTTGCTCCAACACTTAGTTGTGTACGTGGTGCTGGGGTTTGAACCCGGGTCCTCGTGCTTGCCAGGCAAGCACCGAAACCGCTGAGCCACCGCTCCAGCCCACTGAGGCTAGTCTTGAACTTGTAATCCTCCTGCTTCAGCCTCCTGAGTTGCTGAAGCCAAGTTACCCCATATGTTTTGGAACTTATTTGTACCAGGGATTGAACCCAGAGGCACTTAACCACTGAGTCACATGCCCAGCATTTTTTGGATTTTTTTATTTGGAGACAGGGTCTCACTAAGTTGCTAAGGGACTTGCAATCCTCCTGCCTCTACCTCCTGAGCCACTGGAATTACAGGTGTATGTCACATCACTCTCCATAGTTTGTTTGTTTTAAGAGAAAGAGAGAATCAATTTTATTTAGTTTTTCGTTTGGCTTTCCTTGCCAGGACTCTTCATTGTGTATGTGGTGCTGGGGTTCTAACCCATGTCCTTGCACATGCCAGGCAAGTGTCGTAACTGCTGAGCCACTGCTCCAGCCCCAGAAAGAATCAATTTTATTCATTCTTCCATCTGGTTTTTGTTTTTCCTAAACTGCTCCAGCCCCTCTACATAGGTGTGTGTGAGAGAGAGAGAGCAGCAAATTTTATTTAGTTTTTTTTTTAAATTTTATTTAGTTTTTCATGTAACTTTCATTCCTTGGACACTTCCTTGTGTATGTGGTGCTGGGGTTTGAACTCGTGTACTAGCGCATGCCAGGCAAGCACTGTAACTGCTGAGCCACTGCTCTAGCCCCTCTATATAGGTTCTTGATTCAAGAACAGGTGGCAAGCTGGTGGTGGTGGTTCATGCATGTAATCCCAGGGACTCCAGAGGCTGAGACAGGAGGATCGCAAGTTCAAAGCCAACCTCAGCAACTTAGTGAAGCCCTGAGTAACTTAGCGAGATCCTGTTTCAAAAATAAAAAATAGGAGGCTGCAGGGCTGGAGCAATGGCTCAGCAGTTACAGTGCTTGCTTGGCAAGCACAAGGACTTGAGTTCAAACCCCAGCACCATGTACACAACGAAGTGTCAGAGCAACGAAAGCCACATGAAAAACTAAATAAAATTGATTCTCTCTCTCACTGACCCTCTTTCTTTAAAAAAAAAAAAAAATAGGGGTTGGAGAAGTGGCTCAGCAGTATTGCTCTTGCCTGGCATGTGCAAGGATGTGGGTTCGAACCCCAGCACCATGTACACAACGAAGTGTCAGAGAAATGAAAGCCACATGAAAAACTAAATAAAATTGATTCTCTCTTTCTCACTGTTCCTTTCCCTTTAAAATTAAAAAAAAATTAAATAAAATGCCTGGGGATGTGGCTCAGGGGCTAAGTGCCCCTGGGTTCAATCCTAAGTACCAGAAGAAAAATAAAAAAACAGGCAACAAAGTCCAAGAGTCAAACCATAGGATTGGATTTGTAGGTAAGACAACTGAATTCTAGGCTTGGCTTTAGCAGTTCTGGAATCTTGGCCAAGTCATACCACCCTAATACCTTGATTTCCTCATCTGTAAAATAGAGATAATTCTCCCACTATGTTTACCTCACAAGGCTATTACCAGGATCAAATTAGGAAACTCAATGCCTATATTAAGTCTCTTCTTAAGATTGAGAATTATACCAAGCTGGACATGGTAACTCAAGTTTATAATCCCTATGACTCAGGAGGCTGAGGCAGGAGGATGACAAGTTTGAGGCCAGCCTCAGCGTCTTAGCAAGCCCATCTCAAAACAGAAATAAAAAGGGCTCATTATGTAGTTCAGTGATATAGTGCCCCTGAGTTCAGTTCCAGATACCAAACAAGAATAATAACAAAACTTATATGTGCAAAGACAAAGAAGTGGAAAATGGGACTGAAGAGAGAAGCTGGTACCAGATGGTCATCCTAAGGAGCTATCTTGCTTGGGTTTTGTTTGTTTGCTTTCCTTTTTAGTGCTGGGGATTGAACCCAGGGCTTCCAACATAGTAAGCGCATGCACTGTCACTGAGCTGCACCTCAAGCCTCCTCAAGAAGATGTTTTTTGCTTGTTTGTTGGTTTGTTGGTTGGTTGGTTGGTTTTTGTTGTTATTGAGACAGGATCGTGCTCTGTTGCCAGGCTGGCCTCAAACTTGTGATCCTCCTGCCTCAGCCTCCTGAGTAGCTGGGAGTAAGGGTGTGTACCACCATGCCCCCAGCTCAAGGGAGTTGTGAAGTCCTCTTCACCTGTGCTGCCAACACCCAGCTCCAGCCCACAGGACCAGTGCACACTACTGCAGAAATTTCTCAGTGCTCAGCTCCCCATCTACCTCACCTCTAAATGTTATCCCCCTAGGGTGAGTAATCTCTGAAGGAGATAAAACCTCAAATTATGTTGCCTGCCTGCCTGTTAAAAAGTCCTTTAAAGGGGGTTGGATCGGTGGCTCAGTGGTTGGAGTGCTTGCCCGGCATGCGGAAGGACCTGGGTTTGAACTCCAGCACCACATACACAACTGAGTGTAGGAGGAACAAAAACCAAATGAAAATCTAAATAAAATTGATTCTCTCTCTCTCTCTCTCTCTCACTCTCCCTCTCTCTTTAAAAAAAATGAACAAATAATCCTTTAATAGGCCAGGCATAGTGGTTTATGCCTGTAATCCTAATGACCTGTGTGTCTGAGGCAGGAGGATTGCAAGTTCAAAGCCAGCCTCAGCAACTTAGCAAGACCTTGTCTCAAAATAAAATACAGAAAGGGCTGGGGATGTGACTCAGAGGTTAAGTGCCCCTGGGTTCAATCCTCTGTACAAAAAAAAGAAAATCCTCCAATAGCTTCCCATTGCACTTAAACTACCACCCAGACCCCTCACCAGGGCATCCATTTTTTCTCTCCTCTGCCTTTTTCCCCTCCACCCCCACTGCGCTCCTGAGTGTGGGCTCCTGCCTGTGCCCAGAACACCCTCAGGGCCTTATCTCTGTTCCCTCTTCCTGCAGAGCCCCTCCATTAGGTCCTCAGAGCTGATTCTCATCCTTCATTCCTCCCAGCCTTTGGAAGTTCCCCACTTCAGGTCAGTCCCAGCCACCTTGTTCCCTCTTTACCATCTCTGGTTCATCAGGGCCTACTATTTCAGGGCAAAAGACAGTATCTGAGAGAACTTCTTCCCAAAGCCATAGCTATGTTCTCTCCCACACCCTTGCTTACCTGTAAAATAACCCTCACAATTTCTTTCCTCCGTGTTTTTCGTTTGTGGTGCTGGGAATTGAACCCAGGGCTTTGAACCTGCTAGGCAAGAACTGTACCATAGAGCCACATCCCCAGCCCTCTCAGTGTTTTGTTTTTTCAGATGGGATCTTGCTATGTTGCCCAGGACGCTCTCCTGGGCTCAAGCGAGCCTCCCACCTGAAACCACCCCCACCCTCATCTCTCAACCAAGTAGCTGGGACTACAGACCTTTGTGAGCACACCTCACAATTTCAAATCCCCTAGATTGTGTATTTATCTTTTTTATTTTTTATTTTTAAAGAGAGAAAGGGACAGTGAGAGAGAGAAAGAATCAATTTTATTTAGTTTTCATGTGGCTTTTGTTGTTCTGACACATCATTGTGTACGTGGTGCTGGGGTTTGAACCTGCATCCTCACACATGCCAGGCAAGTGCTGTAACCGCTGAGCTACCGCTGCAGTTCCATCCGTATTAGATCAATCTTTATCACCTATGTCACACAATATTTGGAACATGGCAAATGTATCGTTGATGAAATGAACGATCTGAAAAATTATGAGAAAATATGAGCCCTCTGGTGAGATGGCACATGCCTGCAATTCCAGCTACTTGGGAGGCTGAGGCAAGAAGATCACAAGTTCAAGGCCACGCTAGACAACTTAACAAGACCCTATCTCAAAATTAAATATAAAAAGGGGTGGAGATGTAACTCACTGGTACAGTGCCCCTGGTTCATTCCCAAGTATTGAAAAAATAAAAGGAAAAAAAATTTGGATGGGGCCCTGGAGGTGTAGAGTTCGCATGCATGAGTTCCTGAGTTCCAATCCCCAGCAACAATACAAAACAAATAAAAACCTACTGGGGAGGGGAAAGACCAGGAAAAAGAAGCTGTGGGGAGACTGTTAAGATCACCTTGGCAAGAAAGAGCAAGGGTCTCATGCAGGGAAAAGTCAGAGAACACATCAACAGTGAGATGTCTTAGCCTAGGGTGACAACGACAGTGTGTGTGTTCTATTTAGTGCAGAAGCAGTTACAAACTTTCTCCACAAGCATGATTTGGAGCTTATATATTACAAGTCCCAATTTTGGCAGTGTCCTAATGACACTGATATCTGCTTGTTTTGCAATCACACCCCTTGGAGATGTTATGGGTCTCTTGACAAGCAACCTCTTGTTCTCTGCAAGTTTTAAAACCTGAGAACAGCTAGGTGTGGTGGTGTACACCTGTTATCCTAACAACTTGGGAGGCTGAGGCAGGAGGATCACAAGTTCAAAGCCAGTCTCAGCAACTTAGCAAGGTTCTAAGGATCTTAGTGAGACCCTGTGTCAAAATAAAAAGAATAAAGGGCTGGGGATGTGGCTCAGTGGTTAAGAGCCCCTGGGTTCAATGATCCCTAGTACAAAAGAAAAAAAAAAAAACCTGAGAACACATCAGCTGTGACCCCATGTGCTGACCTTGTTCCACATCGGAACCATAGGCATTAGTAACTGACCAGATTTGGGGGGCAGAGGTGAGAAAGAGACAAGGATGACCCCAAGATAAGGAAGAAAGTAGGAAGAGTTGGTTTGGCAATGTGGGAAAGTAGAAATGATGAATCAGTTTGGACGGTTGAGCCTGGGGTGCTGTTGGGACATCCAGACGAAGGTGTCCAGAGGAAGTTGGATTGATGGGTCTCAGGCAAGAGGCTGAGGCTAGAATTTGCGACCTGTTGTGTAAATGGGATCAACAAATCTACAAGTGGGTGGGATCAGACAGGAAGAGTGGGCAGAGGGTATGAGAACCAGAGGCTCAAACCTAGGCAGCACCAAGACTTGAGGAACCAGCAGAGACCAACCAGGAGTGGTTGAAAAAGTTGTTTCTCTGGACAGAGATGAGAAAGGCAGTTCTCTGAGCAGCCAGGGAATGATACCAATATCAGAAATTGCAGAGAGCTCTGCCAAGGAAAAGGAGAAGCCACTGGATTGGGCAAGTGAGAAGTTATCACTGATCCTCCAGGGGTGCAGTACCCTCTGAGTTTGGGGAGAAGGCCAGAGTATAGAGGATCAGGTTGGGAAAGGAAGGAGAAGTTCGTAGAGTGAGTGGATATAACTCTTTAATTTGTTTTTCTTCCAAGCTGGGCGTCCATGACATGGCATTAGCCTTGGATAACTAAGTATATATCCATTTGTTCTTGATTGTTTGACAATGTTTCCCCCTCAATTGTAACTCCATAGTCATCTAATAAAAAAAAAATAAAGTCAGATAATAAATCAAGAAAAAAATTTTTTTCTTTTTTTTTTCTTTTTTTGCTAGATCCAGGAGTGGTGGTGCATACCTCTTATCCCAGCAATTCAGGAGGGTGAAACAGGAGAACAGAAAATTCAAGGCCAGCCTCAGTAACTTAGCAAGTACCTCAGAAACTCAGTGAGAACATGTCTCAAAATAAAAAACATAAAAAAGGGCTAAGTGGGGCTGGAGCAGTGGCTTGGCAGTTATGGGGCTTGCCGGGCATGCCCAGGTACATGGATTCAAACTCCAGCACCCATGTACACAGCTCAGTGTCAGATTTATGAGAGCCATGTGAAAAACTGAGTAAAAATTGATTTTCTCCCTCTCTCTCTCTGTCCTTCTCTCTAAAAAAAAAGGGGGCGGCTAAGTGCCTGGTGTGGTGGTGCATGCCTATAATCCCGGTGGTTTGGGAGGCCCGGAGGCTGAGACAGGAGGATTGCAAGTTCAAAGCCAGCCTCAGCAATTCAGCGAGGCTCTTAGCAACACAGTGAGACTGTGCCTCAAAATAAATAAAAAGACTGGAGGTGTGACTCAATGTTTCAGCAAATCTGGGTTCAATTCCTGGTCCAAAAAAAAGGGGGCTGTTAGGGATACGGCTCAGTTGTAAATTGCCCCTGGGTTAAATCCCCAGTACCAAGAAAACTGCAATTGCAAAATACATAAAAGGATGGAGAAGCAAAGGGGGAAAAAACCACCTGTATTTACCTCTGGCTATTTCCGTTCAATCTTTTTCTATGGGGCTGGAGTGGTGGCTCAGCGGTTATGGTGCATGCCTGGCATGCACAAGTACGTGAGTTTGAACCCCAGCAGCATGTACACAAGAAGTCTTGGAGCAACAAAAGCCACATGAAAAACTAAATAAAAATTGTTTCCTTCTCTCTCTCTCTCTCTCACTGTCCCTCTTTCTTAAAAACAACAACATCTTTTTCTATGCCATTTTCCCCTTGACTTCCATGAATTATGAATACACAATTCCATGTTATACTTTTTTTTTTTTTTAAGAGAGAGAGGGACAGTGTGAAAGAAAGAGAGAATCAATCTTATTTAGTTTTTCATGTGACTTTTGTTGCTGGACACTTCGTTGCGTACATAGTGCTGGGGTTCAAACCCACAGCCTTGTGCATGTCAGGCAAGCACTATAACTGCTGAGCCACTGCTCCAGCCCCCCATATTATACTTTTTTTCTTTCACTAAACACAGTTTCCTAAACAATGACCAACTTTTTTTTTTTTAAACCAGGGATTAATCCCGGCAATGAAACCCTGAACTACATCCTCAGTCCTTTTTATTTTTTTTTAGGACAGGGTCTTGCTAAATTGCTTGGGGCCTCGCAAAATTGCTGAGGCTGACTTTGAACCTGCAATCCTCATGCCTCAGCCTCCTGAGCCACTGAGATTCCAGGTGTGCACCCGGCTTTTCTGCATTCTTCGGGTCAGGCTGATTGCTGAGCAATTTTGTTGAGATGATTCTGTTCATTTGAGTGAATATAAAAGTCAAACACTGGAGAGGCTGGAGCAGTGGCTTAGTGGTTACAGCACTTGCCTTGCATGCCTGAGGACCTGGTTTCAAACCCCAGAACCTTGTACATAACTGTCAGAGAAACAAAAGCCAGATGAAAAAATAAAGTTGATTATCTCTTTTACTCTTTCTCTTTCTCTCTCTCTTTAAAAAAAAAAAAAAGTCAAACACTGGAAATAAGTCTGGGGGCAGCCAGTAGGGTTAGAAGAGGTCTGTGTGAGATGTTCAGGACACCCAGGCGCCCATAGAGAGATTGTGGGTGGAAGCTGGATACGGGCGCTCAGTGGCTGTAAGCCAGTTTGTCAACAACAAAACTGATGCCCAGGCTTGCTTCAAGCTTGCTAGCCTCCAGGCGCTGCCCCAAACGCTTAGATCTCCAACCGCACAGGTCCTGTTATTAACCCCTCTTAGGGTGAGAAATTAAGCAACTCTCCCAGGTTTGTACATCTAGGTAGTGGCTAGGTGGGATCTGAACATAGCAAGCACCCTCCAGAGCCCTTACTCCTAACACCCCTCCATTGGAAGTGCCTGTCCCTGCTGTATGGAAAGTCATTTGGGGAAATTGTATACAAATACTCATATCAGGGCCTACCCCAGATGAACTCAGGCAAGATCTCTGGAGATGGGACACAGACATGATTTTTTTTGTTTGTTTTTTTGACACAGGATCTTGCTAAGTTGCCCAGGCTGGCCTTGTACTTGTAGTCCTACTACCTCGGCTTCCTGAGTAGTAGTATGTTTATGCCATCACACCTGGTGCAGCTTACGAATTTTTTTTTTTTAAACAGAGAGGGACAGTGAGAGAGAGAAAATCAACTTTATTTAGTTTTTTGTGTGGCTTTTGTTGCTCCAACACTTCATTGTGTATGTGGTGCTGGGGTTTGAGCCCGCATCCTCGTGCATGCCAGGCAAGTGTTTTAACTGCTGAGCCACCGCTCTGAGCCCGTTATGAATTTTTTTTTTTTAAGAAAGAGGGGACAGTGAGAGAGACAGAATCAATTTTTATTTAGTTTTTCACATGGTTTTCTTTGCTCTGAGACTTCGTTGTGTATGTGGTGCTGGGATTTGAACTCTTGTACTTGTGCATGCCAGGTAAGCACTGTAACTACTGAGCCACTGCTCCAGCCTCCTCTTATGAATATTTTTCTTAATTTTTTAAAATTTAGTTTTGAATTTAGTTTTTCAATTGGCTTTTTGTTGCTCCAATGCTTTGCTGTGTACATGGTGCTGGGGTTTCAACATATGTCCTTGTGCATGCCAGGCAAGCACTGGAGCCACTGAGCCACCCCTCCAGCCCATGAATATTTTTTAAAACGCCCCTAGATGACTGTCATAGCCAACTAAGTTGTTGCCAAGAAACAAGAGCAGCGGCATAAATAATGGTCAATCCTGAGAACCAGGCCCTATTTTAAATGTTTTATATATATTAAGTTATCTAATCCCTGGCAGATAGGCACTATCTATCTCACAGATAGGCAAGCTGAAGTTGCATAGTTGATACATAGTATTGGGAAAGCCAGAATCTGGGCCTCTTACTGCAGCCTGTACTGTGGTCTGACCATTCCACTTTCCTGAGACTGCCTGCTTAGTGGGATAGGGGCAAAATAAGCCAGCATCACTTGAACTGTTTCTCTATGCTGGCACAGTGCTAAAAGCTTTCCTGAGTGGGAATTCCAAATAGGGAATTTTCCTTCCCAGTGGTTCCTGTTATCCCATTTCCAGAAGCTATGAGACAGGCTCAGGGACATTAGGTAGCTCAGGCTGGTTTTTGAGACTGGGAAGCAGCAGAGCTGCCACTTTAGCTGGGTCTGCCTGATGTCCAGGCTCTGCCCTGGGTCAGCTTTTCCCCTTCTTTGGTGTTCCCTCCTTCCTGCCCAGCCAGAGTTTAAAACTCCAGCACCTTCAGGAAGGAGCCTGGAGTGGAATCTGTCGCAGGCCTGCTGGGGCTGTACCAGCAAGAATTGGGTCCATCAAGACGGGCAGCATCTTCTCAGCTAGCTTGCCGTGGCTTCCCCAGCTCTGACCCCTGTGTGGCCAGAGCCTCTAATTTGGAAGAGGAGGTGGAAACCTTGGGTGTTATTTGGGATCTCTGTATTTGTAAATGTTGGCAACCAATTAAAACAAACAAAACAAACATCAAGGGTAATCTGGGGCGGGGTACGGTGTCACATCCTTGAGTCTGAGTCCCAGGAAACTGAGACAGGAGGATCACAAGTTCAAGTTAAGGCCAGTCTTAGTAATTTAGTCAGGCTCTAAACAACTTAGCAAGGCCCTGTTTCAAAATAAAAAATGAAAAAAGTGCTGGGAGTGTAGCTTAGTGATAGAGCACCCCTGGGCTGAATTTTCAGTACCAAAAAAAAGGTCATATGGACTTATGGGCTTTCCATAGCTCATGGGTGAAGAGGAATGATCTGGGGTCCCCAGGTGGCAGCCTCTCCACCCAGGTGTCTACCTCCAGCCTGGAACAGTCTCCAACTATCTGACCAGCGATTGACTCTCCAAACTCAGTATGTCCACAGCAGAATTCACCCTCTCTCTTCCCATTTCTCCTTGGATGGTCCAACAAACCTGCTTCTCCTCCCATGTCCCCTACCTCAGGGAATAGCGCTTCCATCTGTCATTTCTCAAAGACCCCATAACCACCTCTCCTCTGACCCCCCACTTAGTCTGGACTATCACCTGCCTCCATTTCAGCCAGAGCCTCCTAATTGGTCTCCTCCTTTCCTCTTCTACTGCCTTGAATCATTAGTCTTCAAGCTACCAATGGCTTCCTGTCCCCTTAGAATAAAATCTGAAATCCTCATCAGACTACACAACCCTGCAAAACCTGGCACTGGGATCTTCTCTTGACTCTTTTTGTCCCTCTGCTGTGCCACCCTCGCCTCCCTGATGTTCCTCCAACACACGGATTCCATGGACCTTGCCACCTCTCCATCCCCCAGGCCTTTCCTGTCCTCACCATCTCAAGTTGGGCTCTGTCTCTGGACAGTCTCCCTCCCACATCTCTCATCTCGCGTTGTGCCCTCACCAGTACCTTATGTACCTCATTCCTGACTGAACCCATTTCCCCACCACAATATGTATTCTATAGTGGAATCTGCATTGGAGCCAGGACAAAGTCAATATTAGTCACAGGATGACAGCCACAACCCAGAGCATTGCCTGGTACACAGAGAACACTTTAGGACTTCTTACACTTCCTTGTCTGCTCCCCAGCCCCCACAGCTTGCCCTTCCCTTCTGCATCACCCACATTCCCAGAAGCCAAAACCACTAACAGATGGGGAGTGAATCAGAAAAGGAGGCAGAGGAGAAAGGAAGGAAGTTCTGCCAGTTGGTGTTAAAAAAAAAAAAAAAAAAAAGAAAGAAAGAAAAGAAAAAACAACTTGGATGACTCTAGATGGAGTCAGGTGGATCAACTCCTCCCCTATTCCTGCCCCAGACGTACCCTCATCCGCAGTCCACTACCAGGACCAAAGCAAAAAGCCGATTTCTGGCTTGGACTTTCTATTCATTCTTTCTTTCTTCCTTCCTTCCCTACCCTTCCCCTTCCTTCCTTTTGTTCCTTCTCTCTCCCTTTCTTTCTTTTTCCTTCCTTCCTCCCTCCCTCCCTTCTGTTCCTTCTCTCTCCCTTTCTCTCCTTCCTTCCTCCCTTTCTTCTGTTCCTCTTCCCTCCCTCCCTTTCTCCCTTTCTTTCTTTCCCTTCCTTCCTTCCTTTCTTTCTCTCTCTTTCCCAGACATTGAACCCAGGGAGACTTAACCACTGAGCCACATCTCCAGCCTGTTTTTATATTTAATTTGAGACGGGGTCTCTCAGAGTTGCACAGAGCCTAAGTTGCTGACTCTGGCTTTGAACTTGTGATCTTCCTGCCTTCGCTTCCTGAGTTGCTGGGATTACAGGTGTACACCACCACACCTGGCTTCCTTGCTTGCTTGCTTTTTAATTTTAACACAGGGTCTTACTTACTATGTTGCTTAAGCCCTTGCTAAGTTACTGAGGCTGGCCTCACACTTGCCATCTTCCTGCCTCACCCTCCCAAGTTGCTGGGATTACAGGCACGCACCACCATGCCTGGGTTTCAATGTGTTTTCTTATTATCTGAGCCTGGGAGAAGGTAGTGGTACCTCACTGATGTGGGACTGTGAAGAGATAATGAGGTAATCAACATACTTAAAAGAACTTAGAATATTGTCCAGAATGTAGTAAGCACTCAAGAAATGCTAGCTGGGCAGGACACGTGGCACTCGCCTGTAATTCCAGTTACTCCCGTGGCTGAGACAGGAGGATCACAAATTTGGGGCTAGCTTGGCAATTTCATGAGACCATGCCTCAAATTTAAAAAAGAAAAGAAGGGCTGGAGCAGTGGCTCAGCAGTTAAGGCACTTGCCTGACATGCGCAAGTACTGGAGTTCAAACCCCAGTATCACATACACAAGGAAGTCTTGGAGCAACAAAAGCCACATGAAAAACGAAATAAAATTCATTCTCTCTTTCTGTCCCTCTCTCTCTCTCACTGTCCCTCTCTCTTTAACAAAAATAAATAAATAAATAAATAAATGAAAGAAAAAAAGGACTGGAGCGGTGGCTGGGTGGTTATGAATATGAAGCTTGCCTGGCATGTACAAGTACGTGAGTTCAAACCCCAGCATTGTCGCTCCCCGCAGGGCTCTGGAGCAGGGAGCGGGCGGAACGACCTCGGCCGACCTTAGCCGTTCCCCGGGGTCCGGCAGGACACTGGGAACCAGGCGCCCACAGGACAGGGCTGGGGACCGGGGGAGAGGAGTCGCTCCCCGCAGCGTTCCGGAGCGAGGAGCGGGCAGAACGACCAGCGGGCAGAACGACCCAGCGGACCTGGGCTGTTCCCGGAGGGCTGAGTTAGGAAGGGTCGGGGAGCCGGGAACGAGGGGGCGAACACCGGTGGCCGGAACACGAGACCTGCATCTTCTACCGCTGCTGATCTCTCCGACGTCTCTGCTGATCTCTCTGGTTCTATGAGTCTTCTCTGCTTCCTTCAGGACAGGGCTGCTTTCCTCCTGGCTGCCTCCTTCTCTGGTTCTATGCTTTCTTCCTTCAGGACACGGCTGCTTGCTTGCTTTCTTTTTCTGGCTACTGCTTCTCCTTTGGCTGCTCAGAATCCGTTTATTACTAAGGCACACGGGTTTTTATAGAGGAGGAGGGGAGACAGCCAAGGAATCAATAATCCTTCTAAGGGAGTTGCCAGGTGTTATGTAGATTTCAGTACAGACAAAAGTTAGGAACACTCTGTAGTCAGTACATTCTGACCCACCCTGTTTGACCTTTTGTATAACAAAGCACGACCTAGCAGCCCCTCCTGAAGGAATTTATACAAATAGTAACAAGATCGCTCCAGGGCAGCTGATGAAACAGAGTGAAGGTCAGACCAAAGGTCAGACCCTAACAAGCACCACATATATAACAAAGACTCGGAGCAAGGAAAGCCACATGAAAAACTAAACAATTGATTCTTTCTCTCCCATTGTCTCTTTCTCTTTAAAAAAAAGAAAGAAAAAAAGGCTGGAGATGTCCCTCAGTGGTGGAGTGCCTACCTGGGTTCAATACCTGGTACTGTAAAAAAGAAAGAAAAGAAAATGTCAGCTGGCCTTACTATTAATACTCCACTGATGCTTACTACCCACCCACCTTTCAGAACTCAGCACCCAGGCACTGCACCCACTGTGCACTGGGCCTTAGTTAAGGCCCTGCTGGGCCTCGGTGTCCGTCTGTGAAGGGGACTGTCATGAGCACTTATCCATACCAGGTTCTATGAGAACCCCTGGAATACACACTCTTCAACCAGTCTGAGTATAAACTTCTGAGCCAGTGCCTACTGCCCAGTCAGTGCCAGGGACACACTGAAAATCTTTCTTCTTTTCTTAATTTTTATTTTATTTTTAAATTTTTGGTACTGGGAATTGAAGCCAGGGATGCTCTAACACTGAACTTCATTCTTAGCCCTTTTAAATTTTTGTTTTGAGACAGGGTCTTGCTAAGTTGCTAAGGGCCTCACTAAGTTGCTGAGGCTGGCCTTGAACTTGTACCCCTCCTGTCCTGCCTCAGCCTCCTAATTCCCTGGGATTACAGGTATGTGCCACTGTGCCTAGCACTGGGGATTAAACCCAGAGTCACTTAACCACTGAGACCCTTTGATTCTGTATTTTGAGAGACAGTCTCTGTAATCTGTGGAGGCTGGCCTTGAACTTTCAGTTCTCCTGCCTCTGCCTTCTAAGAAGCTGGGATTGTAAGTGTGCGCCACCACGCCTGGCTTCAATTTTTTCTTTCTTTTTTTATTCCCAGGAATTGAACCCAGGGTCTCCCCATGCTGAGTACAAGCTCTACCACTGGGCTAAGCTTTCTGCTTTCTTTTCAATATTTTACTTTATTTGATAAAATATGGATAACATAAAATTACCATTTTAGCCATTTTTATTTCTTTATGTACGTTGAGGTTCTGGGGATCCAACCAGGACCTCCCACATTCGAGTAAAGTGCTCTACCATTGAACTATATCCCTAATTTCAAACTTTATTCTCTGATTTCTTTCTTTCTTTCTTTTTTAAACAGAGACAGGAGCTGGAGCAGTGGCTCAACGGTTATGGCACTTGTCTGGCAAGCATGAGGACAAAAGTTCAAACCCCAGCACCACATACACAACAAAGTGTCTGAGGAATGAAAGTCACATGAAAAACTAAATAAAGATCGCTTCTCTCTCTCTCTCTCTCTCTCTCTGTCCCTTTTTTTTTTTTAAAAGAGAGAGAGAATCAATTTCTATTGAGTTTTTCACACGGCTTTCGTTGCTCTGACACTTATTGTGTACATGGTGCTGGGGTTTGAACCTGTGTACTTGCGCATGCCAGGGAAGCGCCGTAACTGCTGAGCCACTGCTTCAGCCCCTGTCCTCTCTTTCTTTAAAAAAAAAAAAAAAGTTAAAAAAAAAAGAGAGGGACAGTGAGAGAGAAATAGAGAATCAATTTTTTATTTAGTTTTTCATGTGGCTTTCATTGCTCCAGTACTTAGTTGTATGTGGTGCTGGGGTTCGAACCCACGTCCCTGCACATGACAGGCAAGCGCTCCAACCACTGAGCCAGTTCTCTAGCCCCCGATGTTCTTTTTCTTTCTTTCTTTCTTTTTTTAAAACAACTTTATTTAGTTTTTCACACGGCCTTAATTGCTCCAACACTTAGTTGTGTACGTGGTGCTGGGGTTTGAACCTGGGTCCTTGTGTGCTTGCCAGGCAAGCGCCGAAACTGCTGAGCCACCGCTCCAGCCCCTCTTTCTTTTTTTTAAAGAGAGGACAGTGAGAGAGAGAGAGAGAGAGAGAGAGAGGGAAAATCTATTTTTATTTAGTTTTTCACATGGCTTTCGTTGCTCTGACACTTAGCTGTGTTCGTGAGTGCTGGGGTTTCAACCTGTGTACTCATGCACGCCGGGCAAGCACGCGAGCCACCATGCGAGCCACCATTCCAGCCCCTGGTGTTCTTTTTCTATATAAGAGGAACAATGTAGCGATTTAAAATTTTATTTATTTTTTGCTTTTGTGTTACTGGGGATTGAACCCAGAGCATGGTGCATGCTAAGCAAATACTCTACCACTAGGAGATAACACCTGTCCACATTGTCTTTTTTTTTTTTTTTAATGTACGCATGTATGTATGAAGCGGTACTGGAGCAAACTCCCCTATGCTCCATCCACAGCCCTTTTCATTATCTTTTTAGCCATTTTTAAATATAAAATTCAAAGAAATTAAAAACAAACAATATGCAGTTTGGTGGCATTAAGGACATTCTTATTGTTGTGCAACAATTATCATCCATCTCCAGAACTTTTGCATCATCATAAACAGAAATTCTGTGCACCTTTGAACAGTAACTTGCACAGGACACCCCTGTGGGAATGATAGCTGCCACTATTATTTCTGTCTCCAGATTCAACTTTTCTAGTTACCTCCTGTAAGTGGTATTACGTATTGTCCTTTGCATCTGATTTGTCTCATTAAGCATGTCTTCAAGGTTCATCCAAGTTGTAGCAAGTTATCAGTACTTTTATTCCTTCCAGGGGTGCATCTACTGCTGAGCCACATCCAACAGCCCTTTCCCTTCCCTCTCCTCCCACTGAGGAGTAACACTGAGTATCTCCTTGTTTTTTTAACAGGATCTCACTAAATTGGGCATGGTGGCACATGCCTGTAATCCCAGCAGCTCGGGAAGGAGGCAGGAGGATTCCAAGTTCTAGCCCAGCCTCAGCAATTCAAATGAGGCCCCAAGCAATTTATCAAGACTCTGGCTCAAAAATAAAAATAAAAAACAATAGTAATTAAAAATAAAATAGGCTACGTGTTCCTGTGGTTAAGTGCCTCTGGGTTCAATCCCTGGTACCAAAAAACAAAATGTATCTTGCCAAATTGTTGAGACTGGGCTGGAATTTGGAATCCTGCCCCAGTCTCCCGAGTCACCACCACCCCCAGCCCAATGGACCCTTATTAATTTATTTTTCAGGAGAGAGGGAGGGCTGGAGTGGTGGCCCAGTGGTTGCTGTGCTTGCCTTGCATGCACAGTATGTGAGTTCAAACCCCAGCACCACATGCACAACAAAGTCTTTAAAAAAAGAGAGAGAAAGGGAGACTGAGAGGGAGAAAGGGAGAGAATTGGGGCTGGAGCGGTGGCTCAGCATTTACAGTGCTTATCTGGCATGTGCAAGGACCTGGGTTCAAATACCAGCACAAAGTCGGATGAAAAAAATAAAATTGATTCTTTATTGGGATTACAGGTCTGCGGCACAGGGCTAGGCTCCAACCCATTTTATTTTCTGAGACAGAGTCTGGTCTCCCTAGGTTACCGTGGCTGACCTCGAGCTTGTGATCCCTTAGTCGCTGAAATTCTACCATGCAGGCACTTTTCTAGTTTGTTTTTGTACTTGCGCCACATTTCCGCGTCTTTTGGAGGGAGCTGGAACCGTGGCTCAGTGGTTACGCCACACTACGTTGCTTCTAAGCCTCTCTAGCCGGCTAGAACTTGGAGTTTCCGACTCTAACCCTATTGTGTACTACCCCTGCACCCACAAACTAGGAATTACGCTGTTTTCCGCGCGTAATCTACTTAAAGCTTTAGCTGTGTCAAAACGTCTCAAAGACACTTGCCAGCTTATCCATCGCTACTTTTTTTTTTTTCTCCTTTCTCCACAGTGAAGTCAAGGGCGCCGGGACCAACGATCACCAGCTGCCCAAGTATCAAAAAATTATGCTTCCGAAATCTCTTGATGTCGATTCCGCACGAAGAGCAACCAAGTTGCCCTACGTGTGCCACTCACGACAGAAGCCCTTTTTGCCTGAGCAGCCGCAGAAGCACAGAGGCAGTATTCTTCAAACCATTTTTTGATAAAGGTGAAAACAGAGTTGCAGTAACTTCCACTTCTGTTCGTCAAACTAGCGAGGAAATTCCAAAAGGTGTTCTGAGCCGGAAGAAAATATTCACATAGGAGATCAATACATGTATTTTCCATTATATTTGGGAGGAAAGGCAAGGACGTGAGTTAATATGCAAATATGAGCAGTGCTTGCTGGGAAAGTGCTGGCGGAGGCCCAGAGAGGAGCGAGTTAAGACCGGCTGAGAGTTAGTGGGTTAGCGCTCCCAGATGCAGCGCACAGTGGGGTCCCTCCCTGTGGTTTGCGGCTCCTCAGAGCAAGCGTCTCCGGATGAGAGGAGACGGATCTCAGCGGCTGTGGATTCCTAAATGGGGAAGCCATGAGTCCCACGCTACAAAGATAACAAACGCCAAACTGGCCATTAGTAGCCATTCACCCTGAACCTGCCCCTGCAGGCGCGCACAGGAGGCATCAGATGACTGTAGCAGGGAGAAATGGGAACCGCCTAAACTCCTAGGTAACATCAAGGAATATGCATATCACAGTGTGCTTATATGATGGAATATTATATGCAGCACTTTGATGGAATGAATTAGACATCAAAAAATGTTAGCTGGGGGGCTGGAGCGGTGGCTCAGCGGTTTCAGCGCTTGCCTTGCAAGCTTGAGGACCCGGGTTCAAACCCCAGCAACACGTACACAACTGAGTGTTGGAGCAACTAAGGCCATGGGAAAACCTAAATAAAATTGTTTCTCTCTTTAAAAAAAAAAAAAAAATTAGCTGGAGAGGTGGAGCAGTGTGGCTCAGCTGTTGGAGCACTTGCCTGATATGCCAGTGAGGACCCAGGTTTGATCCTCAGCACCACATACACAACTGTCAGAGGAACTAGATCCAGATGAATAAATAAAAATAATTCTCTCTCAATTTTTTTTTTTCTGGGCTTGGTGGTGCAGGCCTTTAATCCCAATGGCTCCAGAGGAAGAAGCAGGAGGATCTCAAGTTCAAAATAAAAAGGACTGGGGGTGTGGCTCAGTAGTTTAAAGGTCCTTGAGTTCAATCCCTAGTACCAAAAAAAAAAAAAAAAAAGACATCAAAAGAAAGTTGAGGGGTTGGAGCCTTGGCGCAGCGGTTGTGGTGCTTGCCTGGCATGTACGAGGATGCGGGTTCAAACCCCAGCACCACATACACAACGATGAGTTGGAGTAACAAAGGCTGAGTTGTAAGTTTTAGAATAAGGTACATGATACCATTAATATGCAAAATAAAGCAATATTGTACCTGGAATGATTGAAATAGAACTTTATCAAGGTACTTTACAAAAAGAATGGAAAAAGGATATCAAATATGGTATATATAGCATGATACCATTAATAAAGAGCACACAAACTGGTGGCTCACTAATCCCAGTGACTTGGGAGGCTGGGGCAGGATTGCCAAATTTGAGGTTAGCCTGTGTCCTCAGTGAGACCCTAACTCAAACTGAAAAGGACTAGAGACGTAGCTCTGGGGTAAAATGGCCCTGGGTTCAATCCCCAGTACAAAAAAAAAAAAAAGTACACAAACATATACATATACACACACATTATAAAGACATTTCACTTTAATATATTTTAATAATGTATGGAATTCCCTATCCTTTACAGAGTAGAAATTGTAAGAGAAGGGAGACAGAAATGGCTCTTACATTGTAATAGGAAGCAGAGGGTAGAAACTGGTGTGAAGCACAGAGATGGTACTGTCAATTTTGGGGGGGTTCCTCCTGTAATTTACCCATATATTTTTTCTTTTTCTTTTTTTTTTCAGGGCTGATTACCGAACTCAGGGCCTTTCGCGTGTTAGGCAAACGCTCTGCCACTGAGCTAAATCCCCAACCCCTCTCTCTCTTTTTTTAACAGAGAGAGGGGTAGTGAGAGAGAAAGAATCAATTATATTTAGTTTTTCTTTTGGCTTTTGTTGCGTCCTTGCACATGCCAGGAAAGTGCCATAACTGCTGAGCCATTGCTCCACACCTCTCTTTCTTTTTTGGTACTGGGGATTGAATCCAGGAGTGCTTTACCACTGAATTATGCCCCCAGACTTTTTAAATTTTAAGACAGGGTTTTGCTAAGCTGCTTAAGGCTAAATTGTTGAGGCTGGCCACAAACTTACTATCCTTCTGCATCAGCCTCTTGAGTTACTAGAATTAGACAGCTGCCACTGCACCTGGCTAGCAGTATTCTTAAATGCAAATCATCATTGTACTCCTGTTTAACCCTCCAATGCCTCCCCATCGCACACTGAATAAAATCCCCAATTCCCACCATAGTATACAGTCTGGCTTGAAATGAATTCCTGCTTACCTCTTCAACCTTTTTGTCTCTCCTTGTACGTAACCTATTAAGCTCCAGCAAACAATGACCATCTTGGTCCTTGACTAAGGTATTTCTTAATGTAGAGCTTTCACTCATGGTCCTTCATCACTCAGAGAAGACTAGCTTATTTTGGTACATTTTTACCCTTTTGTACATTTGGTCTAGACTGTGAACTCTCTAAGGACAAGGATGTCTGTCTTAACTACTAGTATGCAGCCAGCAAAAGGCCTGGCATGCAAAAAGGCAATAAACGTTTGTTGAATTAATGTATAACATTCAAATCAGGTTTCAAAAAGAAGTACATGAGTTCAACAAAAGCTGGCATGCCAAACCCTAAGGAGAACAAAGAACAGTGGCAAGGAAACAGGTTGGACAAGACGATGAGGACTTGAATCTGAATCTCAATCTCGTGGCAGTGTAGAGGGAATAGAGGAGACAAGGTTGGAAGATACAGAACAGGGCAAGTCGCTGTCCCCATCTTTTCCCGATTCTTGCTGGCAGCTGCTGTTGCGAGCTCTGGGCTGACACAGACCTTTGTGTATTTTTTGAGTTCTTTTCCATTTTACTGAGGATCCCGCAGATGTTGAAACCAGGTCTTGCTTACACATCTAACATCTAGAATAGCGTAAAAAATACAACTATTGCCATCAAGCATTTGCCGGATGAAACAACTCAAAGTATCAGAGCTTAATGACTACAGGGCAGGCTCAGGTTTGGAGTGAGTTCTCAGTTCAAGTCGAGGCTCTGAATTTACCGGCTAGAACCCTGCTACATTGCTCACAGGTTTCCTCGAAATGATTAAATGACATATCGGAAGGGACTGAACAGTTCCAGACAGTAGGCGCTCAGGGGTTACTAAATGTTATTAACTGCAAATTCACAGAAACAACCTGTTTCTCCCGTCCCCAGGTTCTGTGCTGCCAAAGCCCCTACTGTGGTCAAACAGAATACTACGGGAGACTGCAGTCCAAGGTGATATCCCTGTGCTGATATCACGACAAAAGCCCCAACCGAAAATGGCGACTTCGTGACCATCCGAGGGAGTCAATTACCGGTCATGCTAGCGAAAGATTAGAGTCAGGAAGAAACTGCTAGGGCAGGATTCGAAACGCCGAGGTAGAAAAGACAGTCGCCCACGCCACCAGTCAACCACAGGCAGGAGAAAGCACAACCCGAAGCGCCCAGCTTCAGCCCCGCACAGCAACCACGTGTGGGAGGGTCGTCTGCGTCTGCGCAAGCGAGCGCGCGCCCGCCAGCCGGAAGAGCCGCGCGTTTCCGGGTTGGAGGCGGGGAGCGGTGCCGGAAGTACTCGGGGAGGGCCGCGCAGTCGGACCGGCTGCTGAGACGAAAGCTTCACTGGGGCAGTCTCCGCATATCATGGGGAGATAGACGCTGCTGCCTGTGAGTCTTGGGCCCTGGCAGTTGAGGAAGAAGAGCGGGAGGAGGGAGTCAGGACCCAGACCCACAGTGGGTCAGCGTTTGAAGAGCCAGGTTGTGGAGAGAAGACGGGGCTGTGAGGAATCAGGCTCTTGGGATGGGACTTGCGGGGATCGGGCTCGGAGAAGCCGCGGCTGTGGGGAGCCGGGCTCCGAGCGAGACTTAGGGAACGGGGACGAATGTGAGTTCCCCGGCACAGGAGGGAACGCGGTCTGAGAGGGACAGGATTACGAAGTCCCGTACTTTTAGGAGGAGAGGGTCGGAAGGAAACCGGGCGTGAAGACACGGGCTCCGGAGAGGTAGAAGTGGAGCGGTCAGGACTTGGGCTCCTAAGAGGCAGAAGCGGGACCGCGAAGACCCAGGCTCCTCAGGATTCAGAAACAGGGCAGTGAAGACCTAGTCCTGAAGCAGGCAGAGAGAAGACTTGAGTTTGGGAGGGAACAGCAGCGGGCGGCGAAGACTGAGGCTTCTGCGGGGACGGGATCGGGGCTCGGAGGCTCCCGAGCGCCAGAGGAAACCGGGCTGTGAGGACCCGGCTCCGAAAAGCGGAAAATCTAAGGGCTGAGACTGTGAGATCAGCCTCCAAGGGAGAGGATTTGAAAAAGATAGAGCGATCAGTTTTTCCCCCTTTTTTTTCCATAGTGTCTGTGCCCAGAGTGATAAAAGATGTATTCAGGGGAAGACGACTCCTTCGCGCTGCCTCCTTAGCGTTTTGGCAGGCAGGTTTTTCTTGTGTCAGATACTTAATCTAGGAAGCTCGCATGCAGGAATCTTCGTTTTTCTGCTTCGTTCTTGCGAATTGGATGTGAAGTTGGAAGCAGTTTGAACTCATATATACTTGATAAGTGTTTTAAATCCCATTCCAATCAGCCCCAACTGAGCACAGATCTCTGAATCTCAAATAGAATTTCAGAGATAGAAGGGCCCGAAAAGATCATCTTTGTAAAACTCCCGTTTTACATGTAAGGAGAAGAAGGTCCGAAAAGGATCACAATGAGACAGTGAATAGTTAGATCATAAATTTTGGTACGTTACCCTGCTGTGTAGTAAATAAGCCCTGTGGTTAATATTCCTTGAATAAATGCTTCTGGAATCTTTACCTTTGAACTCAACAGGGGAATTATTTTAAAGTCTAATACTTTGAGTCTTGTTACAGTGTATAGATAATATAGATAATAGTAAATGTCACTTCCAATAAGGAAAACTTTAGGTGAAGGCCAATATTATTTTTTTAATGTGCTGTTTAGAAAGTCAAAAAATAAAAATAAAAGTCACAGATAGCCAGGCATGGTGATACACACCTGTAATCCCAGATACTATAGAGGTTGAGGCAAGAGAGGTTGGCATGTTCAGGCCAGCCGGGGCAACTTAGTGAGACCCCATCTCAAAATAAAAAGGTCTGGGAATGTGATAGAGCACCCCTGGATTCAGTCTCCATTACTGGGGGCAAAAAAAAAAAGTAGCAAATAAATTGTGTCCTATATTTTTGGCACAAACATTACTATGGATGCCTGTTTTTAGATAAGAATGGAGGAGAGACTTGGACCAGACACCTCTCCTCTTGATTAGTATCCTTTATTGAAAACTACTCAGGATAACCAGGCAGTTTGAGCACTTTTTTTTTTTTTTTGGTAGCAGGCATTGAACCCAGGGGCACTTAATCACTAAGCCACATCCCCAGCCCTTTTTATTCTTAGACAGGGTCTCACTAAGTTGCTTGGGGCCTCACAAGTTGCTGAGGCTGGTGTTGAACCTGTGATCCTCCTACCTGGGTCCTCGTGCTTGCCAGGCAAGCGCCTTAATCATTGAGCCACTGCTGTGATCCTCCTGCCACTGCTCCAGCCCCTACATTCCCTAGTTTTATGTGTTTATTTAGACAGAGTATTGCTAAGTTGACAAGACTGGCCTTGAATTTTTGGTGGTCTTGCCTCAGTCTCTTGAGCCGCTGGGATTACAAGCATAAGCCACCAGACCTGATTTAAGTACTTCAAGTATTGTGTGACTTAATAATTATAATAGGCTCATGAGTCAGGTATTTTAGGTCCATTGTACAGATGAAGAAATAGGTTGAGAGGTTAAGTACTTTTTTTTTTTTTAAGAAAGAGGGGATAGTGAGAGAGGGAGAGAAAGAGAGAAGCAATTTTTATTTAGTTTTTCATGTGATTTTCATTCCTCGGACACTTCATTGTGTGCGTGGTGCTGGGGTTTGAACTCGCGTAGTTGTGCATGCCAGGCAAGCACCGTAACCACCAAGCCACCGCTCCAGCCCCAAGGTTAAGTACTTTTTTGAAATCACATGGTACTGAATGGCCTTATCCAGTTATGTGTGCCTCTAAAACTTTTTTCTACTTTTCTAAGTGAATTTCCTTTCCATGTCTCAGTTTTTCCATCAGCAAAATATAAGTAATAGTTATACAAAGTATGTCATTAAATGAAAACATCCTACTCCTTTTTAAGATTTAATGTCGAAGACTATAACTTGTTAGTGTATTTAAATAGAGCAGTATTTGAGGAGATCTAAATTTCTTTGTTCCCACAGAAGCATAAATACTGAAAATGAGAAATAGGAACATTTGTAATTTTTCCTTGCAATGGATCCTGGCAGAGTTAGGTATATTTAATTTTAAATCTCAGAGGTGAAGAAAGGGCAACTTGAAGAACAAAGGCTTAAATTGGATCAGTTTGCCATTGTAGTGGCAAATCTGTATTCCTAGCAACTAAGGAGGCCAAGGCAGGAAAATCACATATTGGAGGCCAGCCTGGGACGTGTAGCAAGAGTTTGTCTCAAAATAAAATGTAAAAAGGATTAGGCATGGAGCTGTAGAGGTGGCTCAGTGGTAGAGCACTTGCCTGGCATGCACGAGGACGTGGGTTCCATCCCCAGCATATGCACAACTAAGTGGAGGATAAACAAAAATCACATGAAAAGGCCAGGTGCAGTAGCACACAGCTGTAATCCCAGCAACTTGGGAGGCCGAGGAAGGAGGATCACAAATTCAAAGCCAGCCTCAACAATTTAGCGAGGCCCTGAACAATTTTGTGAGACCCTGTCTCAAAATATAAAAAAGGTTGGGGATGTGGCTCAGAGGTTAAGTGCCTATGGGTTCCATCCTCCGTATGCCCCACCCCCCAAAAAAGCATGAAAAAAGATAAAATTCTCTCTCTCTCTAAAAGAAAAAAGGCCGGGGAGGGTAGGCATACACATCAGTGGTAGAGTACTTACCTAGGATGGGCAAGGCCCTGAGTTCACTTCTCAGAACCACAAAATAAAATTAAAAATTGGATTAACTTGAACTGTACGGTTGGGGTAACTGGGCTAATTGGTTGGAAACTGCTCTTTTTCCTCAGTGGTTTACCCCTATGCAATTTGCAAGTACCTATATACACATAATCAGAATTTATGTACAGAAAAGTAAGAGAGAAAGCCGGACACAGTGGCACATGGCCTGTAATCCCAGTGACTCAGGTGGGTGAAGCAGGAGGATTACAAGTTCAAAGCCAGCCTCAGCAATTTAGCAAGACCCTAAGCAACTTAGTGAGAACCTGTCTCAAACTAAAATATAAAAAGGATTGGAGCTGTGGCTCAGCAGTTAAGTGACCCTGGGTTTAATCCCCACTACCAAAAAATGAGAGAGAGAGAGAGAGAGAAAGCATTGCCTATGACACAATTTCATTGATGATTTAGTGATAATTTATTCCTGAGTTAGCATCTTTACTTTTGCAAAATATACTCAGTTTTGCTCATTTGTAGATATAGTGTTGAAGTGTTTCATTCCTCCCCACCCCTAGTACTAGGAATTGTACACAAGTATGCTTTACTACAGAGCTATATATCCCTAGACCTTTTTATTCTTTGAGACGGGGTCTTACAGCCTCAAAAATGCCAGTACCACAAATAACTAAATATTAAAAAAAGAAAATTTGCCTGGTCTGGCTCCTAATATATGTGGAAAAATTCTAGTCAAAGATGATGCCTACTTCTCTTACTTATTGCAGTACTGGGGATCGAATTTAGGGCCTCACCCATGCTAAACAAGCTCTTTATCATTAAGCTAGATTCCCCAGCCCTCTCCCCTTTTTAAATTTTGAGACAAGGTCTTGCTAAATTGCCCAGGCTGACCTTGAACTTGTGGAACCTCCTGCCACATCTTTCCAGGTAGATGGGATTACTGGTATACTACCACTCATGGCTGGCACTTACCACTCTTGACTTGGGTCTTCCACAGTACCTCTTACCTGCTTCCTGCTGGCCACTCATTGCTACCATTTTTTTTCGTTGCTACCATTTTTTAATCTACTGTTCCATATATTTATTTGTTTATATATTTTTCTGAATTGAGGATTTAATTTGGCCTTACATATGGTAAGGAAACCCTACCACTGAGCTACATACCCATCCTTTTTAAATTTTATTTTGAAACAGGTCTCATTAAAGTTGGCCTTGAGCTTGTGATCCTCATGGCTCAGCCTCCTGAGTAGTTGGGATTATCAGCATGTGCCATTGTACCTAGTCTTATTTCTTTTTGGTGGTGCTGAGGATTGAACCCATAGCCTTTCACAGGCTAGGTAAGCACTTTGCCAACTGACCTATGTCCGTAGCCCCTTTTTATTCTTTGAGATAAGGGTCTTGTAATGTTTCCTAGGATAACCTTGAACTAGAACTCTCAGGCTCAAGGGCTCCTCCTGCCTCAGCCTGTCTAGTAGTTGTGACTAGCAGGGGATGTGGTACATGCCTATAATCCTACTGACTTTGGAAGCTTAAGCAGGAGGATCACAGATTTGAGGCCTACCTGGGGAACTTAGCAAAACTGTCTCAAATTTAAAAATGAAGAAGCCTGGGGATATAGCTCAGTGGTAGAGTGATGCTGGGTTCAATCCCCAGTACCAGAAAAAAAAATTTTTTTTGAGGCATAGAGATATTAAGTAACTGCTTAAGTACATGTAGGTAAGTAGCAGCATTTGTACTTGAACTCAGACATTCTCACCAGAGTCCATATCCTTTCCTACAGTGCTATATTGCCTTTCTGTTAAGTCAAAATGACCTACATAGGATCAAACTAGCCAAAATGAGCATTAGTTTCAGACAGGAAAAAAATTCCTTATTTCTTTTGCTCTCAAGTCTCATGCATTACAAATAATTGATTATTTTTGGTTGATTTAGGCTTGGAAATATGAGCTGGTTTAGATACAGTTGGAAGTCAGAGGAGAGAAATAGCCAAGTAGAAAATCTAGTCATGTACCATGGTAATAAGGCTTTTATGCTATTAAGCTGATAGTCCCCTTGACTCCAGCATTTTGTTTAAATCATGAATCCCTAAACATCGCAGAAGTATAAACAGGTTGCAAAGACAAGATGGTCTTCTATTCCTATATTTTCTTTCTTTCTTTTTTTTTTTTTTTTGGTATTGGGTATTGAACCTAAGAACACTGTACCCCAGAGCTATCCCTAGCACTCAAGGCCTCACTGAATTGCTGAAACTGGCCTTGAATTTGGGATCCCCTGCCTCAGCCTCCCAAGTCACTGGGATTACAGGCATTTACCCACCACGTCCAATTTCCAGCTCTGACTGTTTAGGCATGGACTTTCAGAAGTTACTTGTGAATCTCATTGCACGTAATATTCACATAGTAGGTGCCAAAAAAGGTTAGCTATTTTTTT
>PVKS010016458.1:0-43927 GCA_004027875.1 Aplodontia rufa | reverse complement strand
CCTGTGCCCCGCAGCATCCTGTGCCCCTAGCATGCTGCCCAGCCCTGTGCCCCGCAGCATCCTGTGCCCCTAGCATGCTGCCCAGCCCTGTGCCCCGCAGCATCCTGTGCCCCTAGCATGCTGCCCAGCCCTGTGCCCCGCAGCATCCTTCCGTCTCCACTCAGCCTGCCCCTTTTCAGTCATATCACAGGGAGGCATTTCCCTAAAACACAGATCTGGCTGTGTGCCTTCCCGCTCAAAGAACTCAGCGGTATCAAATTCAGTCTCCTTGCGGGTCTTTGAGCCGACCCCCTGCTTGCTTTGCCAACTATGCTTCACCACTCTCTACCCTACCCCTACTTTTTTCCTCTTAGTGCCTTCCTGGTTTTTGCCTCAGCTTTCTGTGTCAATGCCCCTTCTGACAGGAAGCTTTCCCCAACTTCCTCCAGAAGTCTGAATTCTCTCCCTTCAGTGTGCCTCTCCCATGAGTTACTCTGATCTTTCCTCACGATGGTGTCCCACATCATCTGGTTAAAGCCTCCCTATTTGTCTTTGTCCCTCAGTGACAGAACCTTGTGGTTCTCACTGACAGTTGCATCCCTGGTACCTGCCACATAGGAGGCACTTAGATGCTTTGTCTAAAAAAGAACTTGGTTAAAGCGAAGGTTCCTGTAGGTTGGAGAAGCTGTACCTTCATGTTACCTGGCGAAGACCCACCCTGCTCATGGGAAGGGTACTGAGCATAGTCTCTTTCTCCTCAGTTTATCCCCTTTCACTCAGTCCCGAGCTCTTTATCTTTCTCAGGCTCCTCTATGAGGCGCTGTGCTCTGGGGAGACCCTTCACAGCCTGGATTCTACTTTGTTTCTCTCTCAGGCCATGGAGAGTAAACTGCTTGTTGGAGGGAAAAATATAGTAGATCATACAAACGAACAGCAGAAAATCCTGGAGCAGAAGCGGCAGGAAATTGCAGAGCAGGTAACTTGGCTTTCTTCTCTGAGGGGACAGGGGTGGACTAAGGTGCACTTGTGTCACAGAACAAATCCCTCTGGTAGTAGACTCTTTAGAGGGAGTGGAGAGGATGCATGTCAGCTCCTTGCTCACTGGAGGCTGGTAGGAGCACCAGACCCTGCCTTCTTGTTCAGATAGTCTCCAGGGCAAGCTGATGAATTTTGTGATATTGCTCAGAAACGTCGAGAAAGAGAAATCCAGCAACAGATGGAAAGTCGAGATGAGGAGACCTTGGAACTTAAGGAGACATACAGCTCATTGCAGCAAGAGGTGGACATCAAGACCAAAAAACTCAAAAAGGTAGGAGAGGAATAAGGCCAAGCCAAGACAGCGTGAGACCTGGGGGCAAGGGAGCCTCTGTCCTTTGGGTGGACCCTCCTCACCTCCTTTCCTCCTGGTTCCAGCTCTTCTCCAAGCTTCAGGCAGTGAAGGCCGAGATCCATGACCTCCAAGAAGAACACATCAAGGAGCGCCAAGAGCTGGAGCAGACACAGAACGAGCTCACCCGGGAGCTGAAGCTCAAGTGAGTGCTGGGTTCCCCATGGCATCCCACCACATGCTGGGCCACTGGCATTGTTTGTCAAGTAGGAAACGTCCCTGAGGACAGGGCCCTGCCCACTTCCCACCAGCTCCCCTCCTGCTACCCTACTGTCTTCTGTTTATGCCTGAGAAAGACACTTTCCATCTCAGGGTCCACATTCTTTTCCATTTCTCCTTATTTATTTATTTTGGTATTGGAGATTTAACCCACCGGTGCTTATCCACTGAGCTACATCCCCAGCACCCCCCTTTTTAAAAGAGTTTTTTCAGTTGTAGATGGATACAACACCATTATTATTTGAGATAAAGTGAGAAAGAATCAATTTTATTTATGCTTTCATCTGGCCTTTGTTTCTCCAACACTTTGTTGTGTGTGTGGTGCTGGGGTTTGAACCAGGTCCTCATGCATGCCAGATGAGTGCTCCAAACAACTGAGCCACCACTCCAGCCCATAACACCATTATTTTATTTATTTGCTTTTATATGGTGCTAAGGATTGAACCCAGTGCCTCACACATGCTACCACCCGCCCTGCCTTTTTTATTTTTTATTTTGAGACAGGGTCTTGCCAAGTTGCTGAGGCTGGCTTTGAACTTGTGATTCTCCTGCCTCAGCCTCCCACATTGCTGGGATTACAGGTGTGGCCGCCGTGCCCTACTCGTTTCCTTATTTGGTATATTTGCTGAGCATTTGTTAGGCACAAACTCTTCTCAGGAATGGTTTTCCTCCTCAGAGTGCTAAGGGACTGTTCAGCATTTTGGAAGGCTTAACAGCACTAGTGGCCCTCTTTTTTTTTTTAATGTGGTGGTAGAAATTGAACCCAGTGTCTCAACATGCTAGGGAAGGCTCTACCACTCATTTACATCCCCAGCCCTTTTCATTTTATTTTGAAACAGGATCTTGCTAATTTGCCCAGATCTGTCTCCTGATTAGTTGGGATTATAGGTGTGTCCCACTACTGTGGCTTTTACTGGCCCCCTCCCTTTTTGTTTTTTTTTTTTGAGAGAGCAGAGCTAATTTTATTAACCCTCTCAGAGTTGTGATAAAAGAGTTAATTTTATTTGTTCATCTGGATTTCGTTCTTTTCCCTACTTAGTTGTGCATGTGGTGCTGGAGCTTTTGAACCGGGCCCTCATGCATGCCAGGCAAGCACTCCACTACTGAGCTACCTCTCCAGCTCCTCTAGCAGCTCTTGTAAAATTATTTTGGTAGCAATTGTTCCCCCTAGGATAGCCCAGGTATCACCTCCCTCTTGAGTATATTCACATCTTCATGCTGCTCCTCGGGCAGAAGTGACTTCTCCATATTCCTGAGACAGATGATTCAGCATCTGTCATGCCTAAGAGTGCTATACCCTTACTTGTTTGTCTGAGACAGGGACCAGGAATCCCAACTCTGAATGTGATGTTAGGCTCATGGTACCTGCTGAGTAACTGTTTGTTGCGTGACTTGACTCAGTTATTTAATTACTCAGTATTTGTGACGCCAGAAAGCCAGCATTTTGAGTGTGTTTCTGTATGTGTGCACGTGGATGTGCATGCTCCTGTGTGTTTGGATGCAGGATCTCTTTCTGTCAGCCAGACTGGCCTCCTGGGCTCAAGCGATCCTCTTGCCACTTCTTTCAAGTTGCGGGGACTACAGGCATGTGTCACTGTGCCTGGCTTTGTGTTCTTCATCTGTGTTCACCTATGTTATGTATTCTTACAGGCATCTTATTATAGAAAACTTTATCCCTCTGGAAGAAAAAAGTAAAATTATGAATAGATCCTTCTTTGATGAAGAGGAAGATCATTGGAAGTTACATCCTATAACCAGACTGGAGTAAGTCAGCATTGCTGTTAAGTAGACTTGCAAGTGGGGAGGAGGCAAAGAATGTAGATAACTACACTTGGCCAAAGGGATGTGGGGAGAACGCAGTTTGATTTATTTAAACTCAGAGTCAATTACGTTTCTGACTTTGTGGCTGCCAGAGGTCCATTAGGTGAAGGTTGGGTGATGAGCATGGCATTAGGCATTGGGAGGCTTTGTCACCAGCGGACTAACAGTCTTTCCCAAGTTCCTGAATTTCCACTGAGGTATGTTAGGCCAAATGAGGGGCAGTACAAAGAAGTTATCTTGTGTGTCATTCTGAGCCTGGGTTCTGCTGGAGACCAGGGGGATATGTGCTAGGATGCAGGGGTCAGGAGTGTTGATGGCTGTGCTGAGAACCCGATGGTGACGACTAGCATCCCTTCTAGCTTCAGAGATGCATGATGCCCACATTTGGATCACACAGCAACTCAAGCAGAAAATATAAGCAGCTCCTGCCCCACTTTTGTCAGCCCTCAGTCCTGAGTGCTTGTTCCACAGAACCAGTCCTGGGCAGGGGCCCCACTCCAGCCAGGGTCTTTTTTTTTTTTTTTTTTTAGCAGCCAGGGTCTTTTAACCACTGCAGTCCACTTGCAGGAACCAGCAGATGATGAAGCGGCCAGTCTCTGCCGTGGGATACAAGAGACCATTGAGCCAGCATGCAAGAATGTCCATGATGATTCGCCCGGAGGCCCGATACAGGGTGAGAAGATTGTTCTTGGGTTTTTCTCCTCTCTCTTTTAGAGTAGTTTAGATTTGAGTAAACCCTCAGGCACCATTCTGCAAAGTCACAGAGTTTGTGTCCTGACTCCTTCCAGAGATATTGAGGAAATTTATAATAATTATAACAAATAATGCATGAATACAATAACTAATGAATAATAAATGGAAAGGTAACGTAGAGTGAGAATTAAAAATCAGGGCCAGGTACGGAAGGGAGTACAAACATCTGTCCATAGAGGCCAGTGAACGTCAACAGGAAGCTTCAGAATGGTTCTGTGTGAATATTGGAAAGGACACAGATGTCTAGCAATGGGACATGGTTCTGTGCTGAAGAACTTCCAGGACTTTCTTTTATCATGTGTGTCAGTCATGTAGTTGTTTAAAAGGACATCATGACGACTTTTATATTTTACAATTAAAATGCCATGGATTGTTTATGACACTTGCGCATGCTGGGCCCTCAGCACCTTCTCTGCCTGAGTTCTCCCACCTACTCTGTGCAGGATGTGCAGTTGCTACCTAGTTGGGTAGTTGGTAAGTGGATAGAATGGGAGACACAATGTGTTTTCCTGTTATGAAACAATTTATACTGGAAATATGGATTGAACAGTCTAGTGTAAAATATATGAAAATGTAACCTGGGGCTGACATGGTGGCTCAGCAGTTAAAGTGCTTGCCTGGCATGCCTGAGGACCTGGAATCGAACCCCAGCACCATGTACACAACTAAGTGTCAGAAAACAAAAACCAGGGCTGGAGCAGTGGCTCAGGGGTTTCGGCACTTGCCTGGCAAGTACGAGGACCCAGGTTCAAACCCCAGCACCGCGTACACATCTAAGTGTTGGAGCAACTAAAGCCATGTGAAAAACTAAATAAAGTTGTTTCTCTCTTTCTCTGTCTCTCTCACTGTCCCTCTTTCTTTAAAAAAAAAAAAAAAAGAAAACAAAAACCAGATTAAAAAATAAATAAAATCGATTCTCTCTCTCTCTCTCACTCCCTCCCCCTCTCTTTAAAAAGAAAATGAAAAGTAAACTGATCTTTTCTGATTGGTGGAAGTAAATTTAAATTTTCTTTTTTTGCTATTTGTATTTTATAACTATCAAAAGGAAATTTCTTTTATTTTTTTTAAAGAGAGAAGGACAGTGAGAAAGAGAGAGAATCAATTTTTATTGAGTTTTTCATATGCTTTAGTTGCTCTGACACCTAATTGTGTATGTGGATGCTGGGGTTTGAACCCATGTACTCGCACATGCCAGGCAAGTGTCCTAACTGCCGAGCCACCGCTCCAGCCTCAATTTCTATTATTTTTGTAATGGAAGATTTTCATTTAAATTTTAAAAAATATTTTCACATCTCCCTTGCAGCCAGAGTAAAACAGAGGTTTAGGACTTAGTTGACTGGCCAGGTGCAGTGGTGCACACCTATAATCCCAGTGACTCAGGAGGCTAAGGCAGGAGGATCTCAAGTTCAAAGCTAGTCTCAGCAATTTAGCAAGGCCCTAAGGAACTTAGTGAGACTGTCTCATGAAGGGCCTGGGAGGCAGCTAAGTGGTAAAGCACCCCTGGTTCCATTCCCAATTCCCTAAACAACAATAACAACAAAAAGCCACATGTCACAAGCACATACGCTGCCCTGTGTACTCTCTACATTCACACACAAGACTGCTGCCCTCCCCCTGCAGCTGGAAAGTCTTTGTAGGAGTCTATTGTAATAGCTGTTTTCTTCTTAATAGTTATCTGTAATAAATGGGTTTTTATTTAGTAATTTTTTTAAAGAAATAACTTTTTTTAAAAAGAGAGGGAGAGTGAGAGAGACAGAGAAAGAGAGAAACAACTTTATTTGGTTTTACACATGTCCTTTAGTTGCTCCAACACTTACTTGTGTACGTGGTGCTGGGGTTGTGAACTCGGGCCCTTGTGCTTGCTGGGCAAGTGCCGAAACCACTGAGCCACCGCTCCAGCCCCTTATTTAGTAATTTTTTTCTGATTATTTCTGTTAGGGTATAAAACATGTTCATTAAAAAAAAAAAAAAAAGGAAAAGAAAATATGGAAAAGGCCAGAGAAGGATATAAAAAGCATCCACAATCCTACCAGGGAAAATGTTATAAAACTATATCACTATTCTAGCTAGGCCCTTGGTAGGCTCTGGACAGCAAGCAGTTTGCAGTTCTGTTCTTGGAGGGGTGTAGATTGCTTGTACTCTCTATCTGGTTGGAGGTCAACCTAGCTGGTGATGGCTGTGCTTCTGCAGGCAGAAAATATTGTGCTCTTAGAGCTGGACATGCCCAGCCGGACCACCAGAGACTACGAGGGCCCAGCCATTGCCCCCAAGGTCCAGGCTGCACTGGATGCAGCTCTGCAGGATGAAGATGAGATTCAGGTGGATGCGTCATCCTTTGAAAGCACTGCAAATAAGAAATCCAAGGCCAGGTGAGTGGCTTTTAGTGACCTGTGTTTGATAAGCGCTCCTTTGAACAAGGACAAACCAAGGTAAAGGGCAGTAAGAGTGCCTGTTTATCATGGAGTGCTTTGTAGAACACTCTAGAAATTATTGCCATATTGCTTCTTTTCATTTATTCCACAGATACTTGTTTGAGACACTATGCCAGGTGAACTGAATGCCCGCATAGCTAATCACCCAGTCCTTGCCTGTGAAGGAGCATGTGCTCTAGTGAAGTAGGGGCAGTTCTTTAGCTCTTACCAGGAGCCAGATAGTTCTAAGTGCTTGATAAGGGTTATCTTGCTTTCCTGCAAAAATGAATACTGTCTTTAGTTTCATGTTACTGAGAAAACTGAGACTTGGAGGTTTTGAGAAAGTAGCCAGGCACAAGGAACCCAGCAAATGAGTGGCAGCCTGAGCTCCAACCTGTCTCTTCAGTCCACCCCCAGGCCCGCGCCTCCATGCCGGCTCTCCTGACCCCTGGTGTGAAATAAGAATTCTGTCTCATTAAATTCTAGATTGGAAGTTTAAGGAAAACAGTTGAGTGGAAAACCAAAAGTGCAAGGAATTCTACCTGCAAACTTATTATTATTATTACTATTTTCCTTGAGACAGGGTCTCACTATGTTGCCTGGCCAGTCTCAAACTCCTGGGCTCAAGTGATCTTCTTGCCTCAGCCCCTTGAGTATCTGTGATGATAGTGCATGTCACCATGCCCAGCTGAATATTTTTTTACCAAGTGGGAGGAAATGATCAGCCTTTTTTTTTTTTTTTTGAAGAGAGAGGGACAGTGAAAGAGAGAGAGAAAGAGAATCAGTTTTATTTAGTTTTTTCCTGTGGCTTTTGTTGCTCCAAGACTTTGTTGCATAGTGGTGCTGGGGTTTGAACTCGCGTACTCACACATGCCGGGCAACCACCCCAACCACCCCAGCCCTTTTTTTTTTTTTTTTTTGAGAGAGAGAAAGGAGTGAGGGAGAGAGAAAGAATCAATTTTATTTATTTTATCTGGTTTTTGTTTTTTCAACACTTAGTTGCAAATGTGGTGCTGGGGTTCAAACTCAGGTCCTCACACATGCCAGGCAAGCACTCTTAACTGCTAAACCACTGCTGCAGCACCTCAGCCTTTTATTTTAATAGAAGAATTGCTGGGCATCAGTGTACCTTCTCTCAGGTTTCGCACCTCTGTTGGCAGGCCATGTTGGTTGTGCCTAGAGGGTGAGGCTGGGCCAGCCTAGCATTTTCATGGTTTTCAGTAGAAAGTATCCTGATTATCAGGCCACTGAGAAGCCACCTTGAAATGTGTATGGCACTTGGAGACATGTAATGTAAACGTATACTTGGCTTTTGCAGGCCTAAGAGTGGAAGGAAGTCGGGATCCTCCTCCTCCTCCTCCTCCTCAGGAACCCCTGCATCTCAGCTTTATCCACAGTCTCGAGGGCTGGTTCCCAAGTAAAGCTGACGTCTCCTCTCCCAGGGCGTGAACAACAGCATTGCCTTCTGAGAGAAGAGATGAGCACAAAGCTGCAGAGAGGACTTGAGCCAACTCAGAGCCGTCCCCCTGAGGAGAAGCGATGGCCTCTTTGCAGATTAACCAACGTAATCTGGTTGAACGTGCTGGCCCTAATCTGGCACTCAGCTCCTCTGGGAAACATCCTTTAATTAGCATCTCAGAAATGCATGGGTAAGGTAAAGTGCAGTAGTCAGTTGAAGGGGATAGCAAGAGAATGACCATGACCTTGCTTCCCTTCTCCCTCTCCTTCTCTTCCTGCTTCCCCTGCCTTCTCCTCCTCTCCCCTCTCCTTTTTTAGCCTGTTCTTCACATCGGGCTCCCTTCTTCTTGAACAATAGGGCAGAGTCAGGGGTCCCCTTAGCAGGACTATGTCTTTGGAGCCTCAGGATAAAGTAACAATGAGGTTGAAAAGTGAAAGTCCTAGAACTTGAGTAGATGCCTGTTCTTTTAGGAAGAAACAAGAAATCTCATTTGGATCCAAGCCCCAGGAGGGCGCAGTCTGCATCTTGCTTCCATGCCACCCAGTAAGAAGTAGATCTGCCTTTGTGGTCTGCTGAATGAGGAAGTCTCTTCCAGTTTCTGCTCCTGAAGGATTCAGTGTGGGAAGCAATAGAAATATCATCCCCTTTGCCTCCTTGGAGAGTAGGGAAACAGCTTCTTTAAAACCTCAGAACCATGACTATCCTGTCAAAGACCTATATCTATCTATAAGCTGGTGCCATGTCCATCCACCACATCATGTTACTCTTCATTTGTCACCATCTTTCCCCGTGCATGCATCCTCTGAGTGACCTTCTGTAGGTCCATCTCTGCCTCAGGAGCGTGTTCTGCAGTAAGCCTGTTTTGTGGAAGAAGGGAAACTTTGCCTTCTCTGATGGGACTAGTGTTGGGGAAAGGTGGCATTTCGGGCAATTTAGTGGCACTTTTGAATTCCCCATTTTGTTCCAAACTGGTAGAGAGAACAGAAGAGTAACTAGGCAGATGCAGAGATGGAGACAGAAGACTCAGAGTAAGCCGAGCGGTTCCTCCCCATGGCAGAGCGAAGACACTGGTGAGGAGTGACTGACTGAACAGCTCAGAGGAGAGTTCAGAATTCCCGTTTACATAGACTGGTTTGGTTTGTAAGTTTTAGTTCTTCTTATTGAGATTCAGAGTTTTGTTTTTATGTTGGTCATTAGGTGAATGTTACTCATTTCCCACCCCCAAGAGCAGCTTGTGTGTGTGGGTGTGTGAGCACAGTGGTGCCCATGAGTGTGTGTATGTCTGAAGAGAGACAGAGACCAAGAACTTGCCCGGTTTTAGAAATACACTAATGTGCAGTTGTTGCCTTTTGTCTGTGTTAGAGGCCCATTGAATGACTAAGCCAGGCTGAAAGCACTCCCATGTGGGTGTCTGAGTCCATGAGCCAAGCCTGAGGGGACAGTTTGAGTCCCCAGGTCTGCCACCCTGGCGTACCTTGCTGGCACGGTGCCTCAGGAGGATGGCAACCCAGGTGGGCCTTGAGTTACGTTTTAACTCAGCTGCTCAGTTCCCAGGGCACATTTCTGGATCAGAACCCGTAGGGAAAAGGAGGTACCAAGTGCAGTGTTGCAGCATTCTGTAGAGTGGAGGTCTGTTGTCCACAGCTTGTCTCCTTTTTGGTAACCATTCTTTTTGGACCCAGGGCCGTGTTTAGCAGTTCCCAGAGCATAATGGAGCCTTCCCTCACTTTTCTTCGGATCAAACCCTGCTTCTTTCTTTTCCACTAAGAGTTTCCTGGTTTGAATAGGAACCAAATGATGAGGTATGTGGCCTAAGATGGTATCTGCTGGTGACGCAAGTCTCCCACACCACATTTCCTCAAAGCTAGTCTGACTTCTATAGGTTGAAAATATTCATGTAACAAATCTGACAACTGAAAACCACAGATAACAATGTACTTTAATACTGATGTCTTGAGGTCACAATTGTGACCAAGAGTGGTAAAGTGACACATAGAACTTTTCCAAGAAGGCAAAAGAAGAAAGCTGGGTTGACAGACATGGTTATTAAAACAAACCTTCCTTGTGCTCAGCTGTGTCATATGGTGGTCTGTGGAAACTAAATGAAAGGACACCCACTTGAAGACGAAGCTGTCCTTTCCAAGCAGTCTCTGGTGCTTTTCTTCTCTCAGAATGGAGCCAGTAAATATTTGAATAGAGCAGGTGGCACAATAACTTGCTGCCATCAATGTGCTGCTGCTTTGGTTCCAACTTGAGTCAGATGTGTGGAGGATACACCAAGTCCGCTGAGGGACCAGGTTTTCATATCTCTAGTCATCTAGAATGTGCCAGCAGCAGCTAGGGAAGTCTGAAGGCAAATCCTTAACGGGATCTAAGAAGAGCTTCTGGGAGAAGGAGTTTGAGACTGTATGCAGCCCTCGCTAGACCCCCTTTTGCTCTGATCAACAGAATGTATCTGACTTCATTATTTAAAGCCACACATCTCCCCGGCCCCTGGATTCAGAACCCAAGGCTACAAGTCATAGGCATGAAGCACTTTCCTAAGACTCTGACCTAACGTTGACCTGCTCCCGTCTAATGCCTGCATGCTGCTTGAACTGCTCCAACACAGCTCCATGCCCGAGGGCGCAGAGCGTTCTGCAGCTCAGACATGGGCTGCTCTCTGCTTCTTCCATCTGACTTTTGTAAGTCCTCCTTCACTGAATGTAGACTCATTGCCAAGTTCTGAGAAGTGTCGATTCCCTGTGAACGTGAGATATCAGTTCTGCCTCACATTCCCACTTAAGGTCGAGGCTTACTGTGAACAACACCTTGGATCATCCGAATATCATCAGCGGACAAAATTGGGGCTATTAATAGACTCTAAAAGCCATACCGAAAGTGCTCAGAGGGAACTGGAGGAGGATGGTGGGCCTGGCAGTTGTCTCATGCAAGGCTTTGTCTTGTGCTGTTTATGAATCTGGCACCTTTCTCCCTGCCCTTGTTTCTGGAATGAAATGCTTTTGAGGTTATTTATGAAAGGAGTGATGCTGGGCAGGCAGGAGTCGGTGGGCTTTATGGCTTCTTGAAGTTACTGTGGTTCTTGACCTTCTCTTTGGCTACCTTTAGACAAAGAATATGCCAATACTTGGGGCTCTAAGTTTTACAATTGATATTTATTTGTATCATCTCTTTGTCTAGGAATGTAAAAGTGATTCTAAACTAAGATGTGTAATAAAAATCAATCAGATTTATTGTACCTACAAAAAGGTGTTCTTGTAAATGACTTAATACTTTTGAAAATGATATTTCTGAGATGACACATTGCCATTTGCTTTAAACATTTTAATTGTTCTAGTTAAAGGAGGGTAGGAGTAGAAAATGAAGATTGAGTAGCAATGCTGGCATTTAAAAATAAAACAAAAAACGGGGCTGGGGACGTGGCTCAGTGTTAGAGTACTTGCCTAACATGCACAAGGACCTGGGTTTGATCCCCAGCACCAAAAAGAAAAAAGAAAAAAGAAACAGGCATAAAATGAAGAGGAGTAGGGCTGGGGTATGGCTCTGTGGCAGAGTGCTTGCCTAGCATGCCTGCAGCCTGAATTCATCCCCAGCACCATGAAATCAAAAAATAAACGAAAAATACCTCAGGTTGGGGTCACAAGTATGAAATTTTACCTTTGTGTTTTACTTTTTAACATCCTTTAAATTTATTAGGCATTATACTTTAAAATATATCCATTTTTTTTGCGGGGGAGGAACTTGGGGTTTAATCCAGAGCTACTGTACCATTGAGCTGTATCCCCAGCACATTTTTATTTTTATTTAAAGTCAGGGTCTCACTAAGTTGCAGAGGCCGGCCTTACTCTTGTAATTCCCCGACCTCAGCCTTCCACACCACTGTGCCCGGCTTCCATGTCTTTATTTTAACATAAAAATATTTTATGTTGTTTACCATCAGGGAAAAAAAATAACAAAATAGAACAAAATGGGCCCTGTGTGGACTCATATCCAGAGGCCTGCTGGTGTGTACCCCAGGATTACCAAGTTGGACTGAGTAGGAGCACCAATTCAGGTGTTTGAATGACGGCATTGCCACTGCTTGCTAGCTCAATGACTATAGGGATTTAATTTATACTCTATACCTTGGGGTCCTCATCTGTCAAATGGGATGATATCCCCACCTTGTAAGGCCACAGTGAGGATTAGCAGTACATTTCAAGCAACAAGCACAATGCGTGCTAGAGCAGGCATTAAACAGCGTGGTCGGTGCTGTGATAAGGCCCTTTGTGTAGAAGATGCTATGAATAATTTGTATCGCAAGAAACTAGAAGTCAGTATTGGACATGCCACCTATAGAACACCCTAAAGAATAGCGGCCAACCATTTAACAAGTAAATATTGAGTACCTACTGTGTGCCAAGGCGTTGTAGGTACTGGATATTTAAATGTAATACCAACATGGTTCCTGCCTACAGGAAGTGTGCGCTTTAAGGAGGATGAATAGGGAGTAAATGTTAATAAATGCACATACATTCATAAGTATAAATTCTAATAAATGTCATGAAGTAAGATTATAGGATATTATAAGAGAATAGTGGGGACCTAATTTATTTATTTAATTCATTTTTCATTCATTTTGGGTACTGGAGATTTAACCCAGGGGCAATTTACCACTGAGCCACATCCCCAACCCTTATTACTTTGAAACAGGGTCTCATAAGTTGCTAGGATCTCCCTAAGTTGCTGAGGCTGGCCTTGAATTTGCGATCCTCTGATCTCAGCTTCCTGAACTACTGAGATTACAGGCATGTGCTACTGCACCTAATGGGGACTTAATTTAGACAGGGTAGGTATATAAAGGAAAGGCTTTCTGAAGAAATGGTATTTATGGTGATAGCTAGATGACAAGGTTTTAATTGGGTGAGAGAAGAGAGGAGGGAAAGGAATTTGTGAAGAGAAGGGAAATAGCATTTGTGAAGGCCTCATAGAACGGAGAAGTAGAATGTCACAAAGTGTCTGTAGTCTTTTTTTTTTTTTAATTTTTTGATAGTGTTGGGAATTGAAACCTAGGGCCTCATATGTGCGAGGCAGGCACTACCACTGAACTGTATCTACAGTTCCCTGTAGGACTTTTTTACCCTCTCTAGAGGGAAGTATGAAGAACACTGTGGAAAAGATTACAGCGTAGGACTAAACAAAAATACCAACAAGAAATTTACGTTATTTCTTTTGATACCAGGGATTGAAACCAGGAGCATTTAACTCTGAGCCACATCTCAGCCCTTTTTATTTTTTATTTTGAGACAGGGTCTTACTACATTGCTTAGGGCCTTGTTAAATTATTGAGGCTGACTTTGAATTTACTATCCTCCTGCCTCAGCCACCCAAGCCTCTAGGATTACTGGCATGTGCTACCACACCCAGCTCCAATTAGAAATTTAAAGAATATGAAGAGGGCAGTGGCCTGTGAGACTTAGGCAAACATTTCTTAATTATGTTTCTTTATAAGATGTCCTCCAATCATGTGCAGTGTCCCTTTACCCTCCTGACTTCTGTCCAAAAAGAGTCAAAAATGATAGCTTGAGCTGGACGCATTAATGCACACCTGTAATCCCAGCAATTTGGGAGGCTGAGGCAGGAGGATTGGAAGTTTGAGGCCAGGCTCAGCAACCTGGAGAGGCCCTGAGCAACTTAGCAAGACCCAGTCTCAAAATAAACAATAAAGGGACTGGCATGGTGGCTCAGTGGTTACAGCGCTTATCTGGCATGTGTGAAGACACAGGTTCGAACCCCAGCACTTTGTACACAACAGTATGTCAGAGCAACAAAAGCCACATGAAAAACTAAATAAAAATTGATCTTCTGTCACTGTCCCTCTCTCTCTCTCTCTCTCTCTCTCTTTTTAAGACAGAAGGACAGTGAGAGTGAAACAGAGAGAATCAATTCTTATTTAGTTTTTCCCATGGCTTTCACTGCTCTGACACTTAGTTGTATACATGGTTGCTGGGGTTTGAACCCATGTATTTGGGCATGCCGGGCAAGCTCTGTAACCACCAAGCCACCGCTACAGCCTCTGTCCCTCTCTCTTAAAAAATAAAAAATAAAAAGGGCACAGGATTTTGCTTAGTGGTAAGCATCCCTGTCCCCAGTAACAATAACAACAGCCTAAGTCATTATTACTTTAGAATACTTAGAATCCATTAGTCAAAAAGCAAGACTTCAAAGAGTGATTTAAAGAACTGTGTTCTTGAAAATCTCAGAATTCTGGGTTGGACCAGGGACTAATTAATCAGGGGAGATCCAGGATAGGGCATCTAGGCAACTTGTAAATTCCTGTCCACTCAGTTTCGTTCTCATCATTTGGATTATTATAAAGAAATTGAGATGTTACTAAATCTTAGAACTATTTTTAACTTCAAACTGATCATTTAATCTTGGGGCTTCAGGTTTGGGCAGGGCCTTTTAGACTAGTGTTGCCTTCTGATTAAAGTTTACCCCAAGAACCTGGTCTCCAAGGACCATGTGGTGGTCACATCTGCCAACTGGGTTGTCAGTGGCATTCATCAAGCACAAACCCATAGCTCTTGCAGCTGCTCCCATTTCAGCTTTGGTGTCCATCACTAGTCTTGTGGTTAACGGTCCCCGGGTGCATCAGTTAGGCAAACCAATGGGGCTTGGCCTTGGGGTGGGGAGTGGGCAGAGGCAGAGGCTGCTCACTGCATCTGGGGACCATGCAGCTCCTAGGCACTTGTTGGATGCCCATCATACACCAGAGGTCTTGTTGTCACTGGACACAAGGAGAGGAAGGCCTACCCCTCTCCTCACTGTGCTTCCAGCTCTCCAAGTTTGGGCCACACAGGCTTCCGTCGGGTTCCTGACCAGCATCTTCATATCTGTGCCCTCTGCCTGGAACACTTCTGCTAGACTGACGCCTACTCCTGTCAGGCACCAGTTTAATGTCACCTCCTCAGAGAACCCTTCCCTAGTTATCTGTTCTAGTTTCCCCCATCTCCACATGGCTGTATGGTTTATCATCAGACCTTGTTTCCTTCTTAGCCCTTTCCCTGACTTTCAATTAATATTTCTTTGTCTAGATCCCTGAGGGCATGATCTGTTGTCTTCTGGAATTCTGACATTTAGATGAGTTGGATGGTTGGCTGGGTGCTGACCCCTAGGGCTTAGAACAAAGTGTCTGTCAGAGGAAGGAGCCATGTGCCAGGAGAGGTGAAGGAAAGCTTTGCAGAGAAGGCAGAGTAGGTTTCGCCCACTAGGGAAGGAGGGAAAAGCGTGCAAGATCGAGGCAACAACATGAACAAGTGCACAGGACCTTCCTGGTGATCAGGCAACCTGTGAGGCCTGGAGTGTTGGCGTGGAGAATGGAGAACAGAACTAGGAAGGGTCCCGACTCCTCAGCATTTGCTGTAGATAGAGGGAGAGCCCTTGAAGGCTTTTGGTGGTGGTGAAGCACAGCCTTCTTTATACTCCAGAATGCTCTCCTAAGCCAGCCTCGTTGCTGTTCCCTCCCTTTCAGATACAGAAAGCAGTTTCACCGTGTCTGCTTTAGGCTTGCCTGCTGTTCACACAGGTTTTCTGGGCTTAGTTGGCAAATTCTATTCTGCCAGGAGCTATCTCTGGCACAGCTGACGACCCGAGGAATTCCAAGGAGCACTTCGGCTTGACTCCAAGGTCTCAGTTCCCTAGGAATGAGACCTAGACGTTTTCAGGGCAGTGGGCTGGAAAGTGGCCCTTTTGCTGCAGTTGGGGGCAGAGAAATTAAATTAAACATCCTTTGGTTCTGAAATATATCTTCATTGTCTGGGCAAATAAAGGATTTCCATATGTTGTCCATACCATCATGGGCTACAATTGGGGATCCTGCCCTTTCCAAGCTCCTGGTCTAATAAGAAATTATCACCATTCACAAATAAGAAAATTCAGGGTGAGCAATGGCACCAATGTGATGGAGGGGGGTGTCTCCGTTTTCGGAAGGTGCATGCTAAATACAGTGATCAGTCTTTGCTAGATCATCCCAGGGGCTGCTGAGAGGAGCCAGGTTTTGGCATCAGATTCATGCATCCTTTCTTTCTTTCTTTTTCTTTTTGGTACTGGGGATAGAACCCATGAGCACTTAACCATTGAGCAACCCAGCCCTTTTCATTTTTTATTTTGAGACAGGGCCTCCCTAAGTTGCTGAGGCTATGATTGCAGGCGTGCACTACACATATTCATTTTTTGAGCATTGACTGCATAGTGGCCATTGTTCTAGGTCCTAGGGAAACAGAATGAAGCCCTACTCCAAGAGATGTCACATCTAGTGGAGAGAGATTGTTAACAAAGTCATATGTGCTATGCCAGGTGGTCAGAGGGTTCTGTGCAACTATGAGGCTGGGGTGGGAGGGTGGGACAGCAAGGGGCAGGAATGCTGAGTGGGCAGTTAGTGTGGACAGGGCCAAACCTGAACTGTTGGGAAACTGTACTTTTAGGCCACCAGAGGGTTCTGAGAAGAAGAAGGAAATGATCTGACAGGTGTGCTTTATGAGAATCCTGGCTCCTCTATGAAAACAGACCGTAGGGAGCAAGGTGGGAACCAAGGAGGTGCCACAGCTCAGATGCCAGGCAGCAAATTGGACCAGGTTGTTGGGGAGAGAAGTGTGAAGAATGCTTAAGGCTATGTCTTATTTGCTTTTAATCAGATGTGGGAGGTGAGAGGAAACAATGGTTCCAAGACTTTTGATTTGAAGCCTATTGAAATTCCTCTTCTGCCAGTTCCTTCCATGTGGCCTCCTCTTAAAAACAATGAGGACAAAAACAAAACAAAGCCGGGGGTCTGGAGCGGTGGCTCAGCGGTTGGAGTGCTTGCCTGGCATGCGCTAGGATTGGGTTCAAACCCCAGCACCACATATACAACTAAGTGTCGGAGAAACAGAAGCCAGATGGAAAAAAAAAATAAAATTGATTCTTTCTCTCTCTCACTCTTTCCCTCTCTCTTAAAAAAAGAAAAAAAGAGAGAGAGAGAGAGAGACTGGGGATGTAGCTGAGTGGTACAGAACTTGCCTAGCATTGATGAAGGCCTGGATTCAGTCTCCAGTATTGAAAAACAAAAACAAACCCCACACAGCTTTATTTAGATACCCTTCACTTATCATATAATTCATCCGTTTACATTTCAGGGGCTGGAGGGGTGGCTCAGTGGTTGGAGCGCTTGCCTGGCATGCATGAGGACCCGGGTTCAATCCCTAGTTCCACATACGCAGCTAAGGATCAGAAAAACAAAAAGCAGATGAAAAAATGAAAATTGATTTTAAAGATAAAAAGGTGTACATTTCAGTGTTACATAGTATATTCACAGTTTTGCACCCATCACCACCATCAATTTTAAAACATTGCCATCAAACCAAAGAGCAGCTATTAGCAGCCCCTCCAGTTTTCCCGTCACACCTGCACTCTAAGCACCTTTCAGTCTCTTCTGCTTCTGACCATACTGGGGGTCTCAGAAACCCCGTTTGCTCACGTAATTTCACAGGTGATTGTGAGTTTCCACCTGCCCCAGTACCAGGGATTGAACCCAGGGGCACACAGCCTCATCCTAGCCCTTTTATTTTCTTTGTTGAGGAGTGGTATTGTGCAATCATAAATGCATATGTAGTGATTCTATGATACGCCCTTGATCCTAACCCAGAATCACCCCCACATCACCCACCCTTAGTCTGAGTCTTCTAGATTTCCTCCCCACAACATATATAAATGTCATATATGTATACGTGATTGTGCATTTTCTATTATTAAATGATTGCATAAGTATTAGGCTTCTCACGTGATTGAAGAGTAAAATACATTGTTGATGCCCCTTTTATTTATTTATTTTTTATTTTTTGAGACAGAATCTTGCTAAATTGTTGAGATGGGCCTTGAACTTGCACTCCTCCTGCCTCAGCCTCCTTAGTAGGTGGTATTACAGGTGTGCACTGCTGTTCCCAGCTGATTGTGAGGGTCTTGGTTTTTTTGTTTGTTTTTGCCAGTACTAGGGATAAACCCAGGGCCTCACACATGCCAGGCAAGCGCTCTACCCACAAGTCACATCCCCAGCCTAACTGTGAGGTTTTAAAAGAATTACAAGAATAGAAAATAAAAGCAGTAGCACCTTTCTTGCTCCCCCTCTTGGCTTCCACCCTGGAACAGGAAGGCAGCGTGGCAGTGGTGAGGACTGTGGGATCTGGACCCAGACTGCTGCATTGAGTTCTGGGCTCACCATTTTTGAAAACGTTTAACCTTCCTGGGGCCTTAGGTTCCTCACCTGTCAAAAATGGATCACACAAGTGCATCCTACACTGCTGTGAGTAGAAACATCTGCAGTCCTGGGAATGGCTCTGGCTCATAAGCCAGGGCTCAGGGAATGGTAACTGGTGGGTGACACTCTCATGATCAGTTAAGGAGTGCTGCGGGCAGGCGGTGGCTCCCACTTCAAGGCTAGGGGTGGGCGTTTCTGAATCTAAGTGGTTGCACAGGTAATGGAGAGAGCGCCAACCTACTTTTAGTCACGTCTGTTCCTTTTGTTGGATCTGTACCTTTGAAAACGTCGCTTGTCCCTCTAAGTCTAAAACTGCCATCTTCCTGAGGCTCCGTGGTGAATTTAACAACCTATATATTTGTTTATTTTTAAGACAGGGTGTCACTGTGTTGCTCATGGCTGGCCCCAAATTCCTGGGCTCAAGCAATCCTCCTTGTCTCAGTCGCCCCAGTAGGTGAACAGGCAGTGAGTGCCACAAGCCCAGCCGCTGCAGCTGCTGCTCTACTTCCTTCTTCTTCTTACTGTTATTATTGTTATTATCCGTGGCACTGGGGTTAAACCCAGGGGTGCGTAACTGCTGAGCCACATCCCTAGCCCTTTTTTAATTTTATTTATTTATTTATTTATTTATTTATTTATTTTTTAAAGAGAGAGAGAGACAGTGAGAGAGACAGAGAAAGAGAGAAACAACTTTATTTAGTTTTTCACATGGCCTTAGTTACTCCAACACTCAGTTGAGTACATGGTGCTGGGGTTTGAACCCAGGTCCTCGTGCTTGCCAGGCAAGGGCCGAAACCGCTGAGCCACCGCTCCAGCCCCCCCCCTTTTTTATTTTGAGACAGGGTCTTGCTAAGTTGCTGAGGCTAGCTTTCAAATTGTGATCCTCCTGCCTTGGCTTCCTGAGCTGTTCGGATTACAGGCATGCACCACCATGCCCAGCCCTGAATTTTTTTTTGTTTAAGATTACATTTTTTTAAAGGAGAGAAAGAACACATGAAATGTATTGCATGATAAGTGTGGGAGTATGAGACTGCCTTAGTGGCCTGCTTAGTACCTACTGTGTGCAAGGCACTGTTTTGAACACAATAGATTAAAAACCCCTGCCCTCCTGGAGCCTGTGTGTAGCTACCGGAGACAGAAAGTAAATACTATTTATAGCAATCATAATAAATAAAAGACATATAAGGGCTGGAGGTGTAGCTCAGTGGTAGAGCATGTGCTTAGTGTACCAAAGACCCTGGGTTCTATTCCAGCACCACCAAAAACAACAAACAAAATATATAAATAAAAAAGCATAGGGCCACAGTGGTGGCTCAGTGGTTGGAGCACTTGCCTGGTGCACAAGGACCCGGGTTCAAACCCCAGCACCACCATGCACAACTATAAGTGTTCGAGAAACAAAAGCCAGATGGAAAAATAAATAAAATCAATTCTCTCTTAAAAAAAAAAAGATTAAAAAAAAAAGCATATGGGTAAAGCAGTGACTGGCCCGTGCTGAGCTCCTCAGACGTGGTGGCAGTTAGGCGTATTATGAAGGCACTGGGTGCAGCCGAACGGCACTGTACGGAGGCAAGTCTTAAGGCGCTGATGGCAGCCTGTTGCCTTCATCTAAGCCTTACCTCAGTTTGATTGTTCAACAAATAAATTACTGAATTTAAAAAAAAAGCCTTACCTCATCTCCGCCGGGTTGGCATCTTTGACTCAGTGTAGAGTTTTCATCTCTTCTCCCTGAAGGTGGCATTTTTGGATGCTGTTTTGCATCAGGCTTTCTGGGTTCTGGGGCTGTTGAGCTGCACAGTGCAGGAGGAGCATGGCCAGGAGTGTGCAAGGAGGGTCCCAGGGCACTCGTGGCCAGGCTCCTCAGAGCTAGGTTGAGAAGGAGCCTGACTGCTCGGTTTCATTCTGAAACCTAGCTTCTGAGCTAGGTGAAAAAGTTAGGAGACAAACTAAGACTTCACAACATTCTCATGTAAACACTATACAGTAAAAGTAAACATTTGCATCATGGTTAGATGTATAATCTGTATTTAAGCTCTGTAATCAAACAAAGAGCTGTAAGATGGAGATGTAAGGACTTGTTGAGGAGCAGGGAGTTCAGGGTAAATGTCTCCAAGGTGGAGAGAGTGCTATCAAGTCAGCAGGAAAGCTGGCAAAACGGAGCTGGGAGGTTTTGGAGCCAGATAAATCTGGGTTGTACCCACAGCAAGCTCCTGCGCCTCTGTGGGCAGGTTAATATCGACCCTGCAGAGTTGCTGAAAGGATTAAAGAAACATCCATCAAGTGCCTGACACATCATAGGAGGCGAATATTATTAAATATTAACAATGATACTGTTTGTAGCACTGTAGCATCATGGAAAGACCTCTGGTGAAAGACAGACCCGTGTTCAGATCCTCATATATCCAGCTGGGTACGCTGGTGCATGCCTGTAATCCCAGTGATGCGGGAGGCTGAGACAGGAGGATTCCAAGATTGAAGTCAGCCTCAGCAATTTAGTGAGACCCTGTCTAAGGGCTGGGGAGGTAGCTCAATGGTAAAGTGCCCTGGATAATCAATTCCCAATACCAAAACAAAGCAAAACAAACACCCTCCCCCAAACCAAAAAATAACCCAAAACCAAATACTGATAAATTCAGAGTAAATTGTTTAATCTTTCTAAGTCTTGGGTTGTCTACTCACTTGTAAAATGAATGAATAATACTCTCCCTTATAGGATGGAGGTAGGGGGAAAATGTGATAATATGGAATTTCTAGGCCATATAGTAGGTGTTCAGTTAAGTGCTATTTAAAAATAACAATGCAGAGAGCTTTTTTTTCTTCCTTCCCTTCAAAGAGAGAGAGAGAGGGAGATTGAAAGAGAGAGAGAGAGAGAAAGAGAGAGAGAGAGAGAGAGAGAGAATCAACCTTACTTTAGTTTCTCATCCAGCCTTTGCTGCTCCCACATCCAGTTGTGCATGTGGTGCTCAGTTCTGAACCTGGGTCCTTGCCCCTGTCAGGCAAGCATGATACCACTGAGCCACCACTCCAGCCCCAGAGAGCTTTATTGATTATTCTTATTATAAAAATTATATATTCTCTGCTGGAGCGGTGGCTCAGCTTGCTGGCATGCACGAGGACATGGGTTCAAACCTCAGCACCACGTACGCTACAGTGTCAGAGCAATGAAAGCCAAATGAAAAACTAAAGAAAATCGATTCTTTCTCTCTGTCCCTCTCTCTCTTTTTTCTTTAAAGAAAGAGGGACAGTGAGAGAGAGAGAGAGAGAGGAAGAAAGAATCAATTTTATTTGGTTTTTTCATGTGACTTTCGTTGCTCCAACACTTCGTTGTGTACGTGGTGCTGGGTTTTGAACTCGTGTACTTGCGCATGCCAGGCAAGCGCCATAACCACTGAGCCACCACTCCAGCCCCCCTCTCTCTCTTTAAAAAAAAAAAAGAAAAAGAATCTTAACCCTTTGTTATTTATGTGACAAATATTTCCCCTCCCTTTGTCTTAGGTGCTATATAGTTGCCATGTAAGAATTTTAATTTTACATAGTAAAATCTATGATTTACTGGATTTTTGTTTTGTTTTGGTAGGGGGCGGGACCAAAGGGGTGCTCTACCACCAACTTACATCACCAGCCCTTTTTTAAGTTGAGGAGGTTGGGTTCCAACTTGTGATCCTCCTCCTGCCTTAGGCTCTCGAGTCACTGGGATTATAGACATAAGCCACCTCCCCAGCTACGTGGTAGATTTTTTTTTTTTAAACAACTTTATTTAGTTTTTCACATGGCTTTAGTTGCTCTAACACTTAGCTGTGTACGTGGTGCTGGGGTTTGAACCCGGGTCCTCGTGCTTGCCAGGCAAGCGCTGAAACCGCTGAGCCACCACTCCAGCCCCTGCGTGGTGGATTTTTAAGAAGACTTTCATATCATGCTTACAAAGATTTCCAGTTCCATGATTATAAAAATATTCATTTTTTTCTTCCAGAATTTTTTTTTTTATTTTAAAGAGAGAGGGACAGTGAGAAAGACAGAATCGATTTTCTTTAGTTTTTCATGTGACTTGCATTGCTCCGGCACTTTGTTGTGTACGTGGTGCTGGGGTTTGAACCCACGTACTTGTGCCTGCTGAGCAAGCACCGTAACCACCGAGCCACTGGTCCAGCCCTCTTCCAGCACTTTTATTGTTTCTTTTATCACATGTAAGTGTTTGATCTAGGTGGATTTAGAGTTAATAAAGGAGCTGGACTTCCATTTGATTTTTCTCCAAATGGTTGATCTATGGTTAGTCTATTCTGCTTACTGACTTTCTGCTTTTCTCTGCCAATCTGAAATGTCACTTTTATCATGCACTATAGTTCCTTACACACCTGGCTTTCTCTCTGCATTGTGTTTAGTAGGTCTGTCTGCTCGTTGTTGAAATTGCACCGTTTTAGTTTTTATAGCTCTCTAGTGCATTTTAAGATCTGCTCCGTCTCCAGCTTATTAATCTTCAAGCTTCTCTTGGCAGTAGAGCAGAGTGGTTTAAGTTCATGGAGCTTGGGGTCAGACAGCCTGAGCTTTAATCCCAGGTTGACCACTTACTGTGGGACCATAAGCAAGTTAGTTTTCTCTTGGAACCTCTGCTTCCTTATCGGTATGAGATGAGATGCTGCTAGCAAGTCCTCTGATGGGTAAGTGATCAGTAAATGGTAGTTTTATTTTATTTTTATTTTTAGCACTGGGGATTGAATCCAGGGGTGCTTAATCCCTGAGTCACATCCCCAGCCTAGTTTTTTTTTTTTTTAAAGAGAAGGACAGAGAGACAGACAGAGACAGAATCAATTTTTATTGTTTTTCACATGGCTTTCGTTGCTCAGACACTTAGTTGTGTACGTGGGTGCTGGGGTTTGAACCCGTGTACTTGGGCAAGTGCCGTAACCAGCGAGCCACTGCTCCAGCTTCCTAGTTTTTTTTTTTTCTTCTTCTTCTTTAATACAGGATCTGGCTAAATTGCTCAGGGCCTTGCTAAATTGCTGAGGCAGCTTTGATTTTCCATCCTCCGGTCTCAGCCTCTCAGACTCATTGGGATCATTGGCGAGCGCCACCACATCCTGCAAATGTTAGATCTTTTTGTTATGAAAATGATACATCTATTTCTCCAGTTGAATTTTAGGATCATTTTGACAATAAAATCTCACTGGGATTTCCATATTTACTTGGTAGGCAAATTTTGTGAACATTAATGTTCACATACTAGAGGATCTTCCCATCTCAGGTAAGCTCTGATCTCCATTGGTCTAGGACTTCATGGTCTTTGGGGGAACTTTATAGTTTTCTTCATAAAAGACTCACTCATTTTGTTAACTTTATTTTTAGATGGTATAATATTTTTTATTGATTTTGTGAATGGAATCCTTTATCCCCCACTAATGGGATAAAGAAAGTTATTATTTATTTTGTATGAAAATTAACTATAATTTTTAAGTTGTAACTCTAATAATAGGAGAATAATTTATCCCATAGCTCATGTCAGCCTGGATACATCCCTTCCTTCTGCTGTGAAGCACTGCAGGCTTCTGTCTGTAAGGGCGTCTACTGCGTCAGCGTGCAGTTACTTGTGATCCATCCATGTAATGCAGGAATTGTGTCTAATTGAGCTGTAAGTCCCCAGGGCTCAGCATAGGGCTCAGATCCCAGTAGGTTATCAGTGTCAACAAAAGGAGTTCCATGCTGTATTTCTGCTGCTTTCTGTGATAGAGGAGCCCCTCTGCCAGGGTGGAGGGCAGGACAGCGACTAAGCCAGCAGTCTCTGAGCTCGTCTGGCTGACAGGCTACTCTGCACAGACACTGAAATCATCATCAATGTCAAGAGTGAATTATATTTTTCCTCATTATATTCTGGATTGGAAATATGGAGGGCTCAGTGGGCATAGGACATCAGGGAAAACCTGGCTGAAGAAATGACATTCCAGGAAGCATCATGGGTGACTCGGCAATCTCATCTTGCTTTCCCACCCACTCCTCCTTGAATGAATCCATTCAGCAAACATTGATGAACACCTGCTCTGTGTCAGGCCCTGGGCTGCTGGGTCTGGGGCCACAAAGTTGGGTAAGAGCCAGTATCTAAGCTCAGGTCAGAGCTCTGTTGATTGCTACTTACTGCGGGAGGTAGTCAAGAGTCCTTGGCTTGGGACCCATCCACCACAATTCCCACAATTCATGTTCTGATTTCTGCTCCTGCGGCACTGGATTGCTGGCCCCACCCATCTGAGCATGCCTACACTTTCGCACACCAGTTAAAACTGCTCCCCATCATACTTAGTGTCACTACTACTCAGAATTCCCTGAGCAACTGCTCTTTGCGACTTTCAAGGCCCAGTTAAACTGTCACCTCCTCGTGAAATCTGTCCTTCAGTATTTACTGTTGCCTTCTTGTCCGAAAGGATTTAAGACTAGAGGTCTTAATCATATGCATGGTTTTACTAGTTTCCATCTTTATGATCCCATTAGACCAGAGGCCCTCAGAGTTGGGTGCCTTTGTCTTTAGTGGGAGCTAACACACAATGGTTAACTTGGGAACTGCAATTAAAATGGGCCCTAGAAATGCAACCTATAAGATTAAAGGAGCAGGTCTGGAAAGGTGCCTGGTATGTGTGAGGACCCGGGTTTCATCCCCAGCACCACATATACAACTAAGTGGAGGAAAATCAAACAGATAAAAAAATGAAATTAACTCTCATAAAAGAAAAATTAAATGGGTAGAATACAGTAGGAAAATGAAGGGGTAGGGATTACCTAACTGAGGGCAGTAGTTGTGATCTTTGGACTCTCTGCAGAGGCAAGGTAGCAAGGTGCAGGTGTGAACTATAAGCAGAGATGGGTTAGAATCCTGGCCCTGGTGTATAGTAGCTGCAGGAACTCGGACAAGCGGTATTTATTTATTTATGGTACTGGGGATGGAACCCAGGGCCTTGTGCATGTGGCAGGTGCTCTACCACTGAGTTGTGTTCCCAGCCTTGTTTTTTCTTTCTCTGGGCCTGGAAGAAGAAGGGAGCATTACAACTACTAATTTTCACTTCATGTGGGCTTCAGAGGGGCTGGGAGCTCTGGGCCATTGTATGGAATTTTGTATAAATAGGTTTGAGCAGTTTGGGGATTTTTTGGAAAGGTCCATTACTTTTTTTTTTTTTTCAATTGAGAGAGGGGCAGTCAGAGAAAGAGAGAGAAAAAGTGAGGATCAATTTTATTTAGTTTTTCATGTGGCTTTCGTTGCTCTGACACTTTGTTGTGTATGTGGTTCGGGGGTTTGAACCCTCATCCTTGCGCATGCCAGTCAAGCACTGAAACCCCTGAGCCATTGTTCCAGTCCTGGTCCGTTACTTTTTTTTTTTTTTTTTTTTTTTTTTTTTAAGAGAGAGGGACAGTGAGAGAGACAGAGAAAGAGAGAAACAACTTTATTTAGTTTTTCACATGGCCTTAGTTGCTCCAACACTTAGTTGTGTACGTGGTACCTAGTCCTCATGGTTGCCAGGCAAGCGCCGAAACCCCTGAGCCACCACTCCAGTCCCAGTCCATTACTTTTTAAAAGATTTCACACAACGTAGGACTCACTGAGAAGGGGAGGCACTATGTCTTTATTAGTTATCAATTGGTATGTAACCGGTTACCTCAAAACTCAGTGATTTTGAAAGCAATTTATTATCTTGACTTCTGTAGGTTTAGGATCCAGCTTATTTGGGTGATTTTGGCTCAGGGTCTTTCATGAAATCATTAGCTTGTTTGGGGCTGCTGGCAGGTGAACCTCTCCATTCAGCTGCTTGAGTGTTCTGTGACATGGTGGCTGGCTTCCCTCCGAGGAGGTGATCCCAAAAACAAGGAAGAGCTGCACTGTCTTCTCTGCCCTAGCTCCAGAAGCCACACATGGTCACTTCCACTCTCTCCTACCAGTTGCACAGTTCAGCTCTGTTCAGAGTGGAAGGGGATTTAAAAAAAGGATGCGAATGCTTGAAGCAGGTAATCGCTGGGGCCATTATGGAGGATGGCTCCCACAGGGTCTTAAAAAGAATTTAGGGGACTGAAGTAGTGGATCAGCAGTTATGGCACTTGCCTGGCATGCGTGAGTACACAGGTTCAAACCTCAGCACCCACGTACACAACTAAGTGTCAGAGCAACGAAAGCCATGTGAAAAACTCAATAAAAATTGATTCTCTCTCTCTCCCTCACCATCCTCTCTCTTTAAAAAAAAGTATTTGGAATGAAAGGCTTTGGATTGAAATATCAACCAAGGCAATAGCTTGTTATGTATGTGACCTAGGAAAAGTTCCTTCGCTTTACTGTTGCTCCAGTTGCTCACTCACCTCACTAGGAGGTTGTGATATTGGAGAGACAAGATCTGTGAAAACCCTAATTTCTCCCAGCCCTCAGCTTCACATTGAGACATTATAAATCATTAAGGAAGAGGAGGCCGAGAAGCCACTTGGGTCTAAGTTAATGTTTCGATTATGAAAACTGAAGATGAAATAATTCACCCATTTCATTACCTTAGCGCCACCACTCTTGCCACTTTGTTGTTAAAATGCACTTTAAAGCTTCTTGTCCTTCGCAGAGGAAGTAGACGAAATGACTTAAATCGAGACTGGAAGGATCTGTGGTAGATCTGAGTACATCTCTCTGGCATTAAAGAAGTCAGGTCAACACTACACCTTATAGGAGTCGGCAGGTTCTTCCTTAACAAAACTCCTATGGCACATGCTGTAAAATCAAAAGTAAATGAATGGGATGCAATTAAACTAAAAAGTTTCTGCACAGCTAAAGATCTAGTCAAGAGCATCAAGAGAGAACCTACAGAATGGGAGAAAATTTTTTCCTGCTACACCTCGGACAGAGGGCTAATATCCAGAATATATAGGGAACTAAAGAAACTAAAATCCAAACTCGCAAATAATCCAATCGATAAATGGGCTAAAGATCTCAAAAGGAACTTCTCTCCAGTGGAATTCCAGAAAGCCCATAAATATATGAGAAAATGCTCTACATCATTAGCTATAAGGGAGATGCAAATCAAAACTTCAATGAGATACCACCTCACTCCTGTTAGAGTGGCAAAAATGAAGAATACAAACAACGACAGATGCTGGAGGGGCTGTGGGAAAAGAGGAACACTATTACACTGCTGGTGGGACTGCAAACTGGTTCAGCCACTATGGAAAGCAGTGTGGAGAATCCTCAAAAAATTAAGGATGGAACCACCTTACCACCCAGCTATCCCACTCCTGGGAATTTTCCCAAAAGACTTAGAATCAGCGTATTATAGCGATGTGGCTTCATCAATGTTTATAGCAGCTCAATTTACTATAGCTAGATTATGGAACCAACCCAGATGCCCCTCACTGGACGAGTGGATACAAAAGCTTTGGTATATATATACTATGGAATACTACTCGGCCATTAGAGAGGACGATATTATAGCTTTCGAAATCAAATGGATGGAGATGGACAGAATTATGCTTAGTGAAGTCTCCCAAGCTCTGAGACTCAAGGGACAAATGGTTTCTCTCATCTGTTAATACTAGAATTTATGGGGAAGCAGTAGGACAGATGGCTGACCTAACAAAACCTCAGATTGAATGACTTTCAGGGTAACAGGGGGATAGCTCCCTAGGACACTTGGAGGTGTAGGGAAGGGGATGGGGAGCGGGGAGGGAATATGAAGAACTCATAGGAGTCTGGTGATTGGGAAGATGGGGGAACCATCCCAGAAGCCGATGTCATTCCTCCACGAGCTACCCATTTAACGCATGAGTTCTTCTGGGGGAAACTGCAACAGGTGAAACCCATGGTGGTTTATCTATGCTTTGGCATGACCCCTGGGTTACAAAGTTTATATACATTGATTGCTACTGTTTTGATGTTTCCCCCTCAACTGTATCCTGTATCTCTATATACTTCTAATTAAAAAAATTTTAAAAAATAAAAAAAAGAGAGAGATTAAGGGGCTGGAGCAGTGGCTCGGTGGTTATGGCGCTTGCATGCGCAAGTACATGGGTTCAAACCCCAGCACCCACGCACACAACTAAGTATCGGAGCAACTAAAGCCATGTGAAAAACTCAATAAAAATTGATTCTCTCTCTCTTACTGTCCTTCTCTCTTTAAAAAAAAAGAGAGAGATTAAAATTGGGATGCTGGGGGCTGGAGCGGTGGCTCAGTGGTTAACTCGCTTACCTGCATGCACGAAGAAATGGGTTCAAACCCCAGCACCATGTATACGGCGAAGTGTCAGAGTGATGAAAGCCACATGAAAAACTAAATAAAATTGATTCCCTCTTTCTCTCTTTTACTGTCTACCTCTCTTTAAAAAAAAACTGGGATGTTGGGCTGGTGTGGTGGCTCAGAGGTTATGGTGCTTTCCTAGCATGCACAAAGATGTGGGTTCAAACCCCAGCACCCCGTACACAACAAAATGTCGGTGCAAGGAAAGCCACGTGAAGAACTAAATGAAATTCTCATTCTCACTGTCCTGCTTTTTTTTTATTCGTTCAACATAGTCTTACATGTTGGAGGGAATCATTTTTACACATTCCTGCTCTCTTAAAAAAAAAAATGGGATAGGTCCTCAGTGAAGTCATAAAATTTCTACCTGAAAATCTTCAAGCATCAGACAGGAAACTGTCATTTTCCATTTTTTAGTAAAAACTAGCTCAGGTCATACTCTGAGGCCATTCTAAGGGGTCCTACAAGACCCCCCATTTTTTTTAAAAAAAGAGGGACAGAGAGAGAGAGAGAGAGAGAGAAGCAATCTCCATTTAGTTTTTTATGCGACTTTCATTCTTCTGAGACTTAGTTGTGTATGTGGTGCTGGGGTTTGAACTCATGTACTCGCGCATGCCAAACAGGCGCCATAACCGCTGAGCCACCATCCAGCCCCCACCCCCATTTTTTTTTAAGAGAGGGGGACAGTGAGAGAGAGAATCAATTTTATTTAGTTTTTCATGTGGTTTTCACTGCTCCAGCACTTCACTGTGTATGTGGTGCTAGGGTTCGAATCTGCAGACTCACGCATGCATGGCAAGCTCCGTAACTGCTGAGCCACTGCTCCAGCCCCATACAAAACCTTTTTAAACAATTTTTTTCTGCTCCAGGGATTGAATCCAGGGTTGCTAAACCACTGAGTGACCTCCTTGTCCTTTTATTTTGAGACAAGTTCTCATTAAATTGCTGCAAGTCTTGATAAGTTGTTGAAGTTGGCTTTGAACTCACAATTCTCCTGCCTCAGTCTCCTGAGCTGCTGAGATTACATGCATGTGCCACCATGCCCAGTGCAATTTATTTTTAAATTATTTTGCTATACAAGGGCTTGAACCCAGGACCCTGAGCACCCTAGGCAAATGCTCCACCATGGTAACAGCCCCAGTCCTTTTTATTTTGAGACAGGGTCTTGCTAAATTATCAAGGTTGGTCTTGAATTTGTGATCCTCCTTCCTCAGCTTCCTGAGTACCTGGGATTACAGTGGTGTGCCACTGTGCCTGGCTGAAAGGAGGAATTTGTTATTAAAAGATGTTCTTCCACAGTTGACTAATATTGCATTGAAAATCTTATTCTACCATAAAGAGTAGCACATATTCATTCTAGATTTGGAAAACAGAAGTGTAAAGAAGAAAAAATATACTCATTTTTGCCAACTTTAAATGCTTTATGATTGAAATGAAAAAAATTGTTTTAAATAAAAAATGTAATACTTTGTAGAGAAACAAACTAAAAATCATGCATAGTCTTCCAAGTCAGAAATAATTATTAACATTTTGGTAATTTAAAAATCTTTTTCAGCCATATGGGATACTGAAAACACAGCAGAATTTATTATGTTTTGGTACCAGGGATTGAACCCAAGGGTGCTTAACCACTGAGAGACTTCCCAGTCCTTTTTTTTTTTTTAAATTTTGGGACAGGGTCTCAAGTTGTTTAGATCCTCACTAAATTGCTGAGGCTGACTTTGAACTTGCGATCCTCCTGCCTCAGCAGTCACTGAGATGCCAGGCAAAACAGAATTTAAACAATGGTGAATGGTGGGTGAGCTAAGTTAGGGCTGCCTGTAATGCAGGCAGATTCTGTGACTTAATTAGAATAGTGAAGTCATAGAGTTGTAATCTCTGATTGTCTTTGCAACTTGTAGGTACTGTAGCCCTTGCCTGGCATGCACTAGGAACTGGGTTCAAACCCCAGCACCACACACACACAACTAAGTATTGGAGAAACAAAGGCTAGAAGAAAAATTAAATAAAAAGATTCTCTCACTCTGTCCCTATCTCTTTAAAGCAAATGAACTGGGGAGGGGGGACCTTATAAAGATCTGTTTAGGTGAAATCCTATCATAATCTTCCCCAGTTCAGAGCTCATTTAATGGGAAAATATTTTCAGGCATTTTTGTGCAATAAAATGTGATAGGGTCATTCATTCAATGTTTGGGTGTTTACCATGTGCCAAAGCCCAATTTTGAGAATAGGATGATGAACCCAAGCAGATGCTAGCATAAGCATGGTCATAAACCAAAAGTCATGGAAAGAAATGTGGGAGGGACAAGGAGAGCTATACATTTGCTGATTGTCTATTATGCTGGAAGTTGAACAAATGTGATCTCATTTATTGTTTATTTGGCACTGGGAATTGAACCCAGAGCTGCTTTACCACTGAGCTACATCTCCAGTTCTTTTGCTGTTTTTGAGACAGGGTCCCGCTAAGTTGCTGAGGCTGGCCTTTGGTGCTCCTCCTGCCTCACCCTCCCAAGTAGCTGGGAGTATCTTGTCTCACGCTTTTAACTCACTATGTACCCTATTGTCCAAATGATGGTACTGAATCAGTGAGAGTTTTCAGAACTTGCTCAAAGCCATACAGAGTCCAGAGCCAGTGGTAGCACACTGTCTTATAGCAAGGCTGGGGGCGGGGTATGTGTCCTTTTGGGGATTCTTGAATGTGTGCTTTGCTTGTAAGTTTCAAAATAGTGACTCATTCTTAAAGTGGGTAGGGTTGAATGTCAGTCCTGTTTATCTTACACTGCCCCATGGCACCTGTGTTGACTTCTGAAAATAATCTGTAATAAAGGAACTGATAAAAATAAAAACACACCAAAAAAAAAAAAGTGTGTGTGTGTTTTGGTGCTTCTGGCAAGAAAATAAACTCACGAACCTTATTAATTTAAAAGAAATCATGATTACTTAAGGTTTAATGACTAAAGCCAACTTCTCAACACAATGTTGTATAGTTCTCTGAACATATTTTCATGCTTAATTATGTTAGTTTCTGTTTGATTTTTCAAGGGCACAGACCTTGAAATATTCACATCTGGATTCCCCCATGGCTTGACCCAACTGTTGAGAGCCAGGCAGTGTTTGCTGAAAGAAATGAAGGAGTTTCCACAATGCCTGTATTAGCTTCTTTTGTGGCTGTAAGAAGTTACCACAGATTTAGCGGCTTAACACAGCATTCATTTTCTCACACTTCTTGTGGGCCAGAAGTCCAGACGTGGCAAGGTTAAGCTGGTTCTCTGCTTCAAGTCCAAGGCTGAAAGGAAGATGTCTATATTCCTTTCTGGAAACTCTGCTTCCAAGCTCTTTCAGTTGTCAAGAGTTCAGTTCCATGAAGTTATACCCACAACTGAGGCCCTTGGTTCTCTTTGGCTATTGGCAGGGCAGCTTCTCAGCTCTAGAGGTTGCTTACATTTCCTGGCATACAGCCACCTTCAAAGCCAGCAACAGCGGGTTGAGTTCCTCTCAAACTTTGAATCTAATTCATTGCTTCATCTCTCCAAAATATCTTTGCCTTTCTCTTCTGGTGTTAAGATCTATTTGATTATACTAAGCCTACCCAGCAATTCCAGCATAATTTCCCTACTTTAAGGTTCTGAATTTCATCTACAAAGTCTCTTTTGCCATTGAACATGAATTTGACATGTTCACTGGTTTTAGGGACCAGAGCTTGGTCAATTTGGTGTGTGCAGGGGAGATGGTATTCTGCCTACCACAGAGCCTGGTAAATCTCTACTCCTTGCAGTGGGGCCCAGGAGAGGTGAGGTTACTCAAGACATTTGCAACAAGCTAGATGTCCTGTCAAAGGTTACTTGTCAGCTGTGGATTGAAAAAAAAAAGTCAATAAAAATTGTAAAATAAATCAAGTCAGAGCCAAATGGCTGTACACCCACAATCCTAGATACCTGGGAGGTCAATCCTAGCTATTTGGGAGGCTGATGCAGGAAGATCTGGAGCCTGAGAGGCCAGCTTGGGCACCAATAGCAAGACTCCATCTCAGAAAAAAAGAATCCATTATTTGGGGGAGGATGGTTTTTCCTCCACATAATGAGGTGAAATTAGAAGGGGAGAGATTTAAAAAAGGTGTCATTTCATCTTCAGTCTATTCACTTGGTAGGATTTTGTTCACTGGATGTAAGTCTTTTGTGGTCAGTATTAGAAATAGGATCACTGAGCCCCTGTGGTGTGTCTCAGCACTGCTCTCTCTGCTAACACCAGGGAGTGCAGAGTGTGTTTCCTTGCCCTAGGAAACCTTTTAATGTGGCCACTAGCATTTCCCCTCCTTTTAATAGCTTTAAAGAGCTGACCATTGATCCTGTTCAGGTCAGATTCTAGAAGTATTTCTGGACAAACCTTTCCGTGCTGGGATACTCCAAACTTCATTTAATTCAATGCTCAGCTACCAAGGTGCAGAGAGTTAGGCTAAGTATTGCACATTGTCAGCTGGTAATAACAACACTCATTTATTAAACATTTGCTCTGTGCCAGGAGCCAAATTATATGGTCTTCCTTCACACTCTTCAATCTGCCTGATATTTTATGTTAATTTTAATCCCAACAATGCTGTGAGATGTTAGACTAATGTAGATCAGGAAAACTGAAGCTCAGAGAGATTGAGGATAGCCAGGGAGCATCCCAGCCAGGATTTCAGTCTAGGTTCAAAATTTCAGGTGCATAGGTGCACTGTGGTAAATATGGCCCCGAAGTCCAAGTTCTTTACCCCTCATTCTATTAACAAGTCCACAAGTGTTAAGAATGCTCTAATCTACCTGCAGGTACAGCCTCTGCAAATACGCAACGGCTTAAAGGCACAGGAGGAGACCGGGCACGTGTCTAGGTCCGTCAATCGTGGAATAACCGTTTTACTGGTATGACTGTGGGGCGGTTTTTTTTTTTTTTTTTTTTTGGTCTTCTTATTTATTATGCTGCAGTGAGTCATGTGGGGGAAGACCAAAAGGAAAGCCCTCCCTTGCCTCTTGTCGCCTACCAGACGTGTAGGTGAGCACTACTTAAGGAGGAATAAAGTGGGACCAGGGAGTCGAGCTATCAATTACCGATTCCCACACTCACCCCACCTCCGGTCCCGAGGAAAGAAGTACTGCACGGGTTAAGTGCGGTAGCGGTACCCGAGCCACCGCCCCTTCCCAGCAACGCCTCCCAGAATCCCTCAGGCTTCAGTCAGTTCCCGCACCTCGCGAGACTCCGCCCAGTCCCCTTCCTCACCAGGCTCTGCGCGAAGCGGAGGACGGGAGGGGGTGGGCGAAAAGGTGGCCGCGAGGCATGCTGGGAAGTGTGGTCCCAGCGCTTCACGCAGCCATATTCTTCCGGAGCGAGGGAGGCCGGAGAGGCAGCCGGGACTACGATTCCCAGCTGCCCTTTCGGTTTGTTTTTGTTCAAAAAAAAAAAAAACCCACTCCCCCTCCTCACGCTTCACACACACTCACATACACCCACGGCGGACACGCACGCACTCGGGCGCCGAAAGGGAAATCGCGTCTCGCCCTCCCGCCTCGCCACCAGCTCTGTCTCCGTCCCTCAGCAGAACGCGAAAGCGGAGACCAGAGTCGTGACCTCTGACCCCGTGGTTATGCGGAGCCGCCGCATTCCTTAGCGATCGCGGGGCCGCCACCGCCGCCGCCGTCGTGGGCGATTGACGCAGCGCGGGCGCGTGGAACCGCCGTCGCCCCTCCCCCACCGCCGCCCTCGCGCCGAGTCTCGCGCCAGCCGGTCCCCGTGCGCCCGCCCCCTCTCCGGCCGCACCCGAGTCCTCGCGCGCCGCCGCCACGCGCCCTCCTCCTCCGCCGCCGCCCCAGCCCCAGCTCCGCGCCGCCGCCCCAGCCCGCCCCGCCCGGAGGTCCCGCGTGGAGCCACTGCCGCCGGGGAGGAGGATGAAGGACAAACAGAAGAGGAAGAAGGAGCGCACGTGGGCCGAGGCGGCGCGCCTGGTGAGGCGGGCAGCCCAGGGGGCCTCAGCAGGGGGCCGGGGAGTGGGCTCGTCGCGCACCCCCACCGGGGGAGGGGGAGGGGCGAGCCCTGCCCACCCCAGGAGGGGGCGGGGCCTTCCTTGCTCCGGAACCGGGACACCCCCCTGGGCGGTGGGTGTGGAGGGGTCCCCCGCCGGGATGCGGTGGCGCCTTTTTCTGCACGCCCTCCCCAGAATTCCGGCCGGGGGGCGAGCTGGCGGGCCGGCTCCACCCCCTGCGGGCGGCGGGGCCCCAGCCTCCCCTCCCCCACCACTGGCAGCGTCGGGGGGTCTTGGGAAGCTCCGTTTATTCACCCCCGGGAGTTAGGTTTCCGGGAAGGGTCGGAGGCTCCTCCCTCGCTTCTTGGAGGGTAGTGTGGTGGTGCGTTGGACTCGGGGGAAGGGTGGGAAAGCGCTCCCAATTTCAAGGACGCCAGTGGCATTTTGAGTTTTCCCAGTCTAACCCAGGTGTGTGGAGAGAAGCAAGTGCTTACTCCCAGCTGGAACCCCCGAGTAGTGGTTCTCAAACTTTAGGGCCTTGTAGGTGGACACTTGGGGAAGTTGTTAAAAATGCTTGTCCAAGGGCTGCACTAATCACCTACTGAGTCAAAAGATCCTGGGACAGAGCCAGAGAAAGTGTTTTAACCAGCTTCCCAGGTGGTTCTAACGCAGGTGGCCCCTGCCTGCATTTTGAGAAATGCTTGACTTGAGGGGCTTGTTACTTTCTAAGCTAGACTGGAGGTAGGCGCCTTGCAGAGGACTGAATACACTTTGCAAAGAATGTGTGTTGGACTAAGACAAAGTGTCTCTGTTTGAAGATAACTGTTCACCGAGGGTTTAGCAAAGGAGAGTAATTTGAGTGCTTGAGCAGCTTGCCTGCCAAGGGGGTTGTGAATTTTGTTTTCAAAGCGTCAGAGTACTTGTAAGTGAAATAGCTTCCTTTTTGATTTGCACCGCAAAGCCCAGAAACTCGGGAGACGTGTTCTTATAAAATGTTGCTGATGATAATAGTAACAAGTTGTACTTCTCCCAGAGATGTCACTTTCTCAGAACTGTCAGAACAAGGTTATGGTGCAGATAGCATGTATGTGTACTGACATCTTGTACTTCGTAATTGCTATAGTTCTCTTTCTCTTGTTTAAAGAAAGGGAATTTTATTTTTTCATCTGTTTTTTGTTTCTCTGACAGTTATGTATGTGATGCTGGGGTTTGAACCTGGGTCCTTGTGTGTATGCCAGGCAAGGCTGCAACCAATGAGTCACTGCTTTAGCCCTATAATTCTTTTTTTTTTTTTTTTTAAAGAGAGGGACAGTGATAGAGAATTAACTTTATTTAGTTTTTCATGTGGCCCTCTTTGCCCCAAAGCTTCATTGTGGAAGTGGTGCTGGGGTTTGAACTCACTTGCGTACTCTGTATGCCAGCCAAGCGCCTTAACCCCTGAGCCACCACTCCAGCCCTAGAAATCTCTTTTAATGATGAATAAATCTCAACCTACTGTTGTTTCCTCTTAATGGGAAGTGAGTTTTTGCCTCTAAGGTATTGTGCAAAAAAAAAAAAAAAAAAATGCGTGTTGGGTTTGATACAAATCTAGAGTTCATCTTTTAATTTCTTGGAGTCTGTAAAACTCAGTTATTGATTTACAAAAATTGGAGCTGTTTTGTTTACTGGAGTATTTTCAGTGGTCCTGATAATCTTCCCTGGAACAGAAAGAGTAATTAGGTGTATGTTGAAGTTTTATGCTTCAGTTTACTTATTTTGTTTTGGCACATGAAATGTGAAGATTTTGAAGCTCTTACATAATTTTTTCCGTATTTTCTGATTCAGTCAAAATTGGAAGGTTTGATTAGATTTCAGGATCTTTGAGATTTCAATATTTCTTTAATGTTGCTTCACCTGGATGCAAATTTAGGCCTGAAGGGAAGTAGAAGAAGGCCAGAAGGATGCACTCTGAACTCCTCAAGGTCCAGTCTTGAGTGTTCATTGAAATTCTCTGAGTTCCTATATGCAGGTGTTTATGACTCGGGGTGCCCAGGGGAAATTTGCTTGCCAGAGTCTTATTTGTAGAGGTAGCTGAAAGTACCTTAAATCCTGTGTTATTTATACTCTGACAGAATTCTAAAGTGTGGTTGTCTCAAACTCTGCTGGCTCTTACTAGTTGAAAGATCGGGAATTTGGGGTCCACTCTTCTGTTCTTAAATATACTGTGGTCTGAACTTTACTGTTGAGGTTGCTATGTCTTTTTTCATTGGCTCACCTTCAAGCCAGATTATCCAAATAAGTTTTTTCTCTTCGTTTTCTTCTGTGGCTCTTCATTAAAAATAAAAACCAGGGGTTGGAGATTTAGCTCAGTGGCCGAGCAATTGCCTAGCATGCGCAAGGCCCCGAGTTCGGTCCTCAGCCCTGAAAAAAAAAAAAAGAACCCAATAGGAATTACTCTGTGGTGGTGGTGCATTTAAACATTTGAAAAAGGATGGCATTTTGGTGTGTAGTTTTTTTTGTGTCCCACACCTCGCCCCGTGTTGGGGTTTGAACCCAGAGCCTTGTGCATGCTAGGCAAGCACTCTGCTACTGGGCTGCATACCATCCTTAATTTCTTAATTTTCTGTATCTAATAGAGTTTTGTTTTAAAATTTTCTCTCTTTGGATGGGACCAGTTGGTAGGTGGAAGGGTGGTCTCAAGGGTCCTTCCCACTTTTTTTTTTTTTTTTAATGCTGTCGAACTGTGTGCCTGGAGAGTTTGAGAGCTTGCACTGAACAGGTGCCTGAGAAGGAGTAAGCTGGAGTAGTAGGATGTAGATTAGATCACCTGACACTGTTACTACTCCTTGGGCAAGTGAATTTGGAGTGCTAGCAATGGCAGTGATATGCATTGATGGGTAACAGTTTGCTCTGTCCTCTCTCAGATTGGTGACTAGATACTGGGAACCCTTTTAAAAACTGTTTTGATGTAGTGGAAAGCAGAGTTTTCCAGAGTATTTCAGTGTAGTAGTATATCAGAGGAGATTACTTTTTGCAGGTATTAATTGTTTTAGAGAAGTAGATACTCTTTCAAATGTCTTATGGTACAGTGTTGTCTTTACTTAGACGTAAGAAGCAGATTTTAGGTAGTTGGATGAGTATCAATCTTCTTGCAAGTTAGGAACAATTTGGGAGAAATAGCCAAGGGAATTTCCCTCTAAACTGAATACTACCCTTAAATGAGTTCTCCCTGGCTTTCAGAAACTCTTCATTGTATGCTTTGTCTTTCACTTTGTTTCATTCCGGACCATTCCTACCTCAATCTTTTTATCTATTTACTTTGTCCTTTGAAATAGAATACTTTCTTTCTTTTTTAAAAAATATACAGTTTAGAAAGACTAGAAATAGAACACAGCTACATTGTTCTTAAACTAAAAGCTGGAGGCATATACAGTTTTAATAAAAGTGAATACTTTGTATCTGTTGATGTAACTTCCTTTTAGAGATTTTGCTTCCTGTTTTAAATTCACAGTCCCTTCCTGACTGCTATTTAAATAATAGGTAGGTAGGCAAATTTTCAGTCATGGTTCTTAAAAAATGTCCTGTGAAAATTTGCTGGTTCAGCTCAGACTTAATTTGTATCAAAGAAATGAAGTCATATGATAGTGAACATTAGTAGCTTGTCCGAGAATTCATTGTAGATTTGTTCAAGTCACTACTGCCCATCTTGGCCCTTAGGTTCTTTGGAATATAGAGATGAATGGGGTTTGCCAATGAGGAGCTCATGGTCTCCTTAGGTGACCATAAGCAAAAGTCCAGGCACATGTATAGAGTTGCAGGCATAATAAGTATTAGAGATGTATAGATGGTAAACAGATATCCTGGTTTCTCCATGTTGTCTGGATATAATTATGATTAGTTGCTTCTTTCACACTCAAGTGTCTGGGTTTGAAAGATAATTATATATTTTGTGGGACAGTGAGGACACTGAAAAGAGACATTGGACTCTGCCTGGCAGAGATCAGGGAAGACTTCCTGAAGTGAAGTGCTTTGTGAGCTAAATCTCAGAGGGCAAATAGGAGGTAGACCAATCACAGCATAAAGAGGAGCTGATGAAAAGAAATAGAGGGAGCGAATATGTAGCTGTGAATGTATTTGCAGAGTGAGAGAATTGGGTAGAAGTGTGAGTAGTTACTAGAAAATAAAGTTTGTGGAGTGTCAGTGTGGCAGTCAGGTGGAGAGACAGGCAGCAACCAGGTTGGTGAGTACCTACTCTGTGCCAGACACTGTAGACACTTATATTATCTCTGAACTCTGAGGAAAACGTCAGTATCCTGCACAGGTGATGAGACTTTGGCTCAGGTCGTGTAGGTAACTTGCTTTAGTTTAGAAAGCTAGAATTTGAATCCATGCCTTCTGGTCTAAAGTTTGTGCTTTTCCAGTGGTGAGTGGACTCTGGAACCTTCAGCTTTTGCTGCATTAGATTAGGGAACTATTGAAGGATTTTGTGGGTGGGAGGTACTGGGGATTAAGTACAGGGTTGCTCTGCCATTGAACTACACCCACTGTCCTTTTCAAATTTTATTTTAAGACAGGCTCTTGCTGTGTTGCTGAGGCTTGTCTCAAATTTGCAGTCTTCCTGCCTCAGCCTCCCAAATTGCTGGGATTATTGGTATGTGTCACCAATCCTGGCTTATTGGAGGATTTTTTTTTTTTTTTTGTACTAGGGATTGAACCCAGGAGCACTAAACTACTGAGCCACATCTCCAGCCTTTTTTATATTTTATTTTGAGTCAGGGTCTTGGTAAATTGCTTAGGGCTTCACTAAATTGGTGAGGCTGGCTTTGAACTTGCGATCCCACTGCCTCAGCCCCCCTGAACTCCTGGGACTATAGGAGGGCAACACTGTGCCCACTTGTTGGAGGATTTTAAAGCAGGAAAGTGGTGAGGATTGGTTTGGTTTATTTTGTTAGGTTGACCTCAAGCAATAGCAAGCTCTGCCAAAGCAGGGATTTGGTCTTGTTTACTGTGAATCTCTAGAATTGTGCTTGGCACAAAGTAGATATTGCATGTATTTGTTGAATGAAGGGTGACAGCAGAGTGAGAGTGGATTTGAGGAAAGCAGGGCTGGACTCAAGGCTATGTAGTGACGAGGCTGTTGTGTTGGGCAACTGTGGAACGTGGGGGACAGGTAAAAATGAAGGATGATACTTACCTTTCTAAATTAGGTAATTAGGAAGGTTGCCATCCAGAATAGAGAGTATAGGAAGAAGAGTTGGTCTGGAGGGGAGATGAATTAGTTATGATAAGATTAACTAGACAATCAAGGGTTTATGACCTGTGTAGAATCTGAAGCTTGGACAGAAGTCAGGGATAGAGGTACAGATTTGGAGTCAGAGTTTATCAGACTTGAAGTAGTAGTTGACACCGTGAGAGATAATAATATTGTCCAAAGAGAATAAGAATTGAAGAGAGCCCAAGAATGAAACAATGGGAAGTAGTTTTATTTTAGCATCCGCTTATCCAGACCTCGAGTTCTGTTGAGAATGCCTTCAGCAGCACTCCTGTTAGACTGTCTTCACTTTACATTTTATTGATGACAGCATATTTGGTTATAATGGTTTAAATGGCTGAGATGTGAACTTGAAGTTACCTCAGGAGCTGTACAGATAGATAGCAACAGCCTTTTTCCTTTCATAGAAGAATAACATTTCTAAAACAACTTCTTAAAGAAGAGGGCTGCAGTTGCTCACTAGGAAAATACTGCAGTGGGTTAGGTATATAGATGACCTGAACATAAATAGGATGTTCCCTTTCTCGTTGTTTGCTTACACCGGTCACAGAATCATAGTCATGTTGTGAAACGACAAAATACATTGTGCCAGTTAACACCAAAATGTCACAACACAGTGGCAGAGAGCACCATTTTAAAATATGGATACTAATTAAACTTCCTTGGGAAAGAAAGTCTCAACAAATTTCTGACTTAATTTATTGTGAAGCAGTGTATATTCTGCATTTTAACCATATTAACAGCATCAAATTAAGCAGTCACCAGAGTTGCTAAGGTCTCACATACCATGTTTGTTAAAATATGCGTCAGCTGGGTACATTGGCATATACCTGTAATCCCAACTACTTGGGAGGCTGAGGCAGGAGGATCCCAAGTTCAAGGACAGCCTGGGCAACTTAGCAAGACCCTGTCTCAAAACAAAACAACAACAACTTAAAAAGAACTGGGGATGTAGCTCAGTGGTATAAAGCACCCCTGGGTTTAATCCTCAGAACCTCAAAAATTAATATGTGTGTCCCTAGAATTGAGAATTTGGACATTTCAACCACGTACAGTGTAGTTGCTATATGTGTAATTTGGTTCCCAAAATGAATTTTTCTTTTTGCTTGCTGGGGATTGAGATGAGGACTTCGCATCTGCTAGGCAAGTGCTCTATTACTAAGCTGCATCCCCAGCCTTGAAGTAATTTTAACTGTAGAAAAACTATAAACTGTCACTAGTGGTACCTCATAGCAGAACTTTAGCCCATGATATAGACTGATGGATATAAATGGAAATTGCACACTGAAATCAGGACATTTATATTTCTTCAGGTATTAGAAAACTACTCGGATGCTCCAATGACACCAAAACAGATTCTGCAGGTCATAGAGGCAGAAGGACTAAAGGAAATGAGGTTTGTATTGCTCTTGTTGCTTAAATTGAGGGTTTCACAGGACTTGTGTCTTCCTGTAGTTGTGCAGTGATCTGTGTAAGTCTCCCTGTATACCTGTGCTTGTGTTTCTGGTGGTGGTGAACTATGACCCTCTGAGTGGCGTGTGGGAGTGGGTACAGTACCCTTTCCCACCTTGCCCTCTGCTAGAGGTCTTGACCTAGAGCTTGCTTTTTCTGGAAGGAGCAGGGTACATTTTCTTATTCTGTTTTGTAAGTTTCATTAATAGAGGAGGTCCTAATAGACTGCTGGGTCTAAAACTACCCTTCTTTCTATGCCATGCCACCAGTCCTTCAGGGTCAAAGAATGGTGGTTTCATTTGCACGAAATCCACTCGCTGCCCCCTCCATTCTAACCATTCATGATAAGAATATATTAAATTTTAGCGTGACCTTGATTCATTGAGTTTTTGTATCTTAAGGTGTAGTTTTTCTAGAGAAGCAACAAGTTAAAACTAGAGCAGCGTGCAGGCAGGAAGACCAGTGACTGTCCATAATCCTTGTCTTTTCTCACTCTTACCCCAAACATTTTTGGGGGGGGGGTGCTGGGGATCCAACCTGGGGCACTTTAGCACTGAGCCACATCCCTAGCCCTTTTTAAAAATCATGAGACAGGGTCTCACTAAGTTGCTGAGGGTCTTGGTAAGTGGCTGAGACTGGCCTTGAGATCCTTCTGTCTCAGCCTCCCAAATCACTGGGATCGCAGGTGTGTGTCACTGTCTCCTGCTTTTTTTTTTTTTTTTTTTTTTTAATTTAAATGAGGAAGGAGGAGAGCATAACATAGTCTCTTCTTGGAACTCAGAATAAATGGTCTTTCTGATGGTCAAGCTTTAGTTGCTTGAACTGACCTTTTAGTGTCAAATGGTATTCCTTTTCTGGTTGTCAGATAAAACGCTGTTGAGGTGATGTTTAGTGGGGAGGGAAGACGAGAATTATGTAGGTCACATTTGTTCAACTTGTACTTATGCACTGTGTAGCGTTATAATTGTGCTTTATTTTTGTTTTTATGGGCTATTTCCCATCTTGCTGCTGTCTGCACTGCTGGTGGACCACTGTGCCTATAGAAGGTAAATTAGTCCCTTTGGGACAGATGGAATTGAGAACCTTAACTTGTTTCTGCTTCTTGCTCTTGTAGGAATTATGAAGCAGTCATGGTGGCTCGTGATGAGTGAGCAGCTCTGTCATTTGTAGACAGAGGTGTAGTGTGTAGGAGTTACAGAAGGACTCTGCCAACATGCTGTTCCCCCTTGTAGCAGAGATGCTAGCACACTCATTTGGTGCTCCTGATTCTGTACCAGGTTTCTTTTAGGGATTGATTCTTGGTGAAAGTTTTATAGTATCCAGTGTATTCCAAAGCGGAATAAGTAATAAATTTTTTTTAATGGCTTTTTACACTCAGTTTATTTTTAACACTGTGTGAATTAGGGCCTCTGTAAATTTTGAAAAAGACTAAGAGGCTTTATTTACATTTTTTTTTTTTTTTTAACACTGAGGAGAGGGACAAAGTGAACAGGTATTCCTATCACTAATGTGCTAGTGCCAAATTATTAAATGGACATTTATATATATTTTTAACAGCTTTTCTATTCTAAGAAATAGTAAGTAGCCTCTGTCTTGTCATTATCTTGTGACCTACTATTGTGGCAGGGACCATGAAACAACTTAACTTAATATGCTGTCTTTTTAGCTCAATGTCCAAGCATTACTCGGTACCAAATCCATTTGCCTGACTTCCATTTGCTGTCAAATTTAATGATTGTTCCTGAGTAGATACAGAATCAAATACAGTCACCTCTTCCCAACAGAAGAAGCCAATGAAATAACTTTTTGTGTGTGCTTATTAGAAAATATTTATCAGAAAAAAAATGGTGTTCTTGTTTTATTGGGGCAGTGCCATTGATTCTGTGGTCTTTGTGCTGATAATGTTATATGGCAGTTTCTGAGCATATGGAGACTGAAATGTAGAAGTTAAGAAACTCAGTTTTGTTTTTAATAGTACAATTAAGATGTAAGTTTTAAAATTTTATTAAGATTTAACTTGAAAGAATAATCATCTGTGTGGTTTTCCTAAATTTCTTGGGAATTTAAGCATTAGGTGTTGATTTTAGGTATCACATCACCTGTCTTACCCCAGGTCTCTCTTGAGTATGATTTATATGAATTGCAGGTGGTTACTTTTTTAGTAGTTTCAGAGAGTTGTCATGGGATCTTCTGTATTTCTTGCTCCTCCTCAGTTTAAAAATGAGTTGAAGGAATTGGGTCTTTGGTTAGTGGGCATATGGGTTTATATGACTCTTATCTATCCTTTTGTGTTTTACAGTGGGACATCCCCTCTTGCGTGCCTCAATGCCATGCTACATTCCAATTCAAGAGGAGGAGAAGGACTGTTTTTTAAATTGCCTGGCCGAATCAGCCTTTTCACACTCAAGGTAAGTAATATGAGCTCTTGTTTTAGAGTAGTGATTCTCAAGATTTTTTTATTCTATTTTTTTTTTTTTTTTTTTTGAGAGAGTGAGTAAGAGAATCAACTTTATTTAGTTTTTCATCTGGTTTTTGCTGCTCCAAAACTTAGTTGTGTATGTGGTGCTGGGGTTTGAATCTGCATGCCAGGTGAGTGTGATACCACTGAGCCACTGCTCTAGCCCTGGTTCTCAAGATTTTAACGTGCTTAAGAATTACCTGGTAGGTCTGGAATGGGCCCATGAATCTTTTTTTTTTT
>PVKS010016457.1:0-43929 GCA_004027875.1 Aplodontia rufa | reverse complement strand
GGATGAAGAAAGGACCACAGTTGTAATCTGATTTCAATGCTGTCATACACTTCCATATACAGTATGTAAAGCATTTCTTCCAGTTGTTAAATTAGGAAGATTTTTTTGAAGTTGAGATCTGATTTTAAATATTTTGGATTTTTTCCTAAACCACACCAGAGCCTCTGAATTACCAATCATTTCCATCTTCAATTATTAAATTGCCTTTTAAACTTAAGATGAAAATAATCTTTCTTACCATGAAAAAATGTGCAGTATAAAAATAGTATATAAAATTATTGTATATAACTCAATGAACCTTTCTGTAAACATAAAAATAGCACCTATGAAATCCCTATAATAATTATAGGGCAGTACTTTCAGATCTTGTTGGTATTGGTATGGTGTAAAATGTGGAAATGAAAGAAATGGCCATTAATGGCAAGTTTTGTTATAAGAATAAAATGTCTAACCTGTTCAACAACTAAGTTCTACCTGACTTTATTTTTATATTTTGTTTTTTTAAAGAGAGACAGACAGTGAGAGAGACAGAGAGAAAGAGAGGTCCAATTTATTTCATTTTTCATGTGGCTTTTGTTGTTCCAACCCTTCGTTGTGTACATGGTGCTGGGGTTCGAACCCACATCCTTGCACTTGACAAGCAAGCGCTGTAACTGATGAGTCACTGCTCCAGCCCTCTACCTGAGTTTATTAATTTGAGGTGTCATGAAATTTTAACATTATTGCCTGAGCCTTTGGATAAATCATGTCTGCATCTACTGTATCTGTTGAGTTTTTTAATTTTTTATCATCCATCTTCCTAGTGGGAGCAGAACTGCTCTCTGTGTGGTTTATTGTTGACCTCCATCCAGGACCTAAGAGCCAGTACAAAGACAAGATGGCCAAAGATATATTTTACAGAAGAAATTAATGAATGAACTATATTAGAAATGGTAAGCCAAAAAAATGAAATCCATCACAAGATTTGTACAGCAGGGGTGTTTTGTTTCTGGTTTCATGGGGCTTTTTGTTTTTTGGTTTTTTTTTTTTTAGAGAGAAGGATAGTGAAAGAGAGAGAGAGAATCAATATTTAGTTTTTCACATGGCTTTCATTGCTCTGACACTTAGTTGTGTACATGGGTGCTGCCTGTGCACTCGCACACCCAGGGCACGTGCTGTAACTGCAGAGCCACTGCTCCAGCCCTGATTATAGGCTTTTTGAAATAGGTTGGCTATCCCAGATTCTGGAGAATTTATCTTTAGAATTGAGCCTTGATGTAGCTACATTAGGAATTTGGAGATCAGTTGAAATGTCAGAGTTAAATAGCACTTTTCACAGTAAAGTAGTTAAAAAATACATATAGAAGATTTGATAAATTTATATAATTTTTCCATTGTGAGTGATGTACTATTTTGATGTTTTCTAGGTTATGTTTTATATAAATGGCATTTGATTCTGGAAATAAATTTAATAACCAACTTTTTTTCCCCTAAAATAGTATTTTGACATTTTTTCAGTATCGCCTTTAAATAGATTTCTTGCTAATATTACCGAATTGTAAACTCAAAGAGAAGGAACAAACACAAATTGTACAGTTCAGTGAATATCTTAGTCTGGGACTTAGAAAACCTGAGCCAATATATGGAATTAATGTGATACTTGTTTGAGAAGGCAAGTCCAGCTTGAGTCACAAGAAGGCATGGAACAATGTATGTGACGTGTGACTCTGATGGTGACCTCTCCACCATGAGCTGAGAAGCTCCGTGGTCATCAGCACATGTGAGCACTTGGCCCCCAGGACTTTCCCAGGAGGATCCAAGTGGGAACCAGATCTATCGTTAATCCATCACTGACAGACAGGACCAGCGATTTATATTCTCAGCTTTCTTTCTTGTTTCTCATTGGTCAGTGTTTATCCAAATTAAAACCGATATCTCTACTTCCCTGCCTTACTTTATTGTTTCATTTGTAAAACAGTTCTGATGCTGAGATTGTGGAGATTTCTCTCAAAGGTATAAAGAAAGGATAATCTGGAGCACACAAGGTGTTGACCAAGAAAATAGGACATTTTCAGGGAATTCAAGGAACAGCACAATTTTATCTTCAAAGCAGTCCACCCCTTGTGCCACACACTTGTTTGTGCCCTGCAATACTGGCTGGCTTTGTGAATGTGTGACTTGTGCATTAGGTGTGGTGCTAAGAATAGACTTATGCTTATTTTAAATGTCTGCTCTTGCCACTTGGTTTTCAGGCACAGGTTACTCCTGAAAAGGGAATTGCTTTGTACTAATTCAGCAGGACTTTGGCTTTATCCCTTTGCCTATGAGTTATGTCAGAGAGGTGCACAGTGCCTTTCTTATATCCATGTCCTTCTGATAATGTTAGATCTGGTTCCCCCTTGGACACCACTGAAAAAGGTGTCTATCAGATTTGAATCTGCTTACTCTTCTGGCACAATGGACATAGCAGCCTGGACACCTGCGTGCATGAACTATATAGCCCTCTCTTGCTCTGGGTCCTCTTGAATCCAGCAGCCTTTAGGGAAAATCCATTAATGAACTGGCACAGCATTCTTGAATATGATGCATATTGCCACATTTTTATTGATAGGGAATAAAAATAGAGCAACGTGATAGTCACCTTAGGGAATGTGTTAGAACATGTACATATGGGTTGAACCACTTGACTCCTAAAATTTTGAAGTCTCTGAATCATATCAGGTTTGTGTATCTTCTTTAGGTATTTCATTTGTGTTTGAAAGCTATAGTATTCTATAATAATTAAGGAACTTTCCAATCCCTGATCATGGATATCCATTAACATAGTGCTATTAATATGATACGTTTGATAAATATGTTTTGCAAAATGTTAAGGAAGCAGAACCAAAAAAATTATATACCGCTGACATAAAAGAGTGAAATTATTCTATTGTATTTAAGAAAAAAAATAAATTATTTTGACCTATTCTTATCATAGTTAGAGATTAAAAAACATTCACCAAATCACTAGCCTCATACAAAGGGCCAGAAGTTGCATCCTGCTCACTAAAGATACCACTTCCTTAAAAAGATCTAACAGTGAAATGTAAATTTATGATTTTCTGCATTCATTCTATATTCCACCTGGTTTTGGCAGGGTCCAGATGCTTCAGCAGGAAGTTGAAAAGGAAGCTTTCTGTGTTGTAGTAATCTATCCCATTCCTTCAAGAGTTTGGTTTTTAATTTTTATTCATTGTCTGCCAGGAAAGGAGAGTTTCAGAGGCTGCCTCTTGGTCCTGCTTATAACCACATCCCTTATTGTACAGATCAAGTGCAATGTTAGAGTTCTGCCAATGGCCAAATTTGTCCATTTTAAATACACATTTAGGAACACATGGGATGGATTTCAGTTAAAGCTCTTGGGAGCATGTGACATTTAGGAGCTCCCATTTCAGGCAGTGGACTACAAGGTCTCTTAGAGTCCAGATGCTAGACTCATACAGACCTTGCTGATTAACTTATACTGTCTCCTTGCTGAGAATGTACTCCATGGAGTTCATTGAACAGTCTCATGGAGGTGAATAAGGCTGATTGTCACTCTCATCCATCTATTTATCTATACGTCCACCCATACATCTATAAGCCACCCATACATCTGTTCATTCATGAATCATCTATCTCATATAGGAAATCATACTTTTTTCTCTGAAAGATACATTTAGAAGTAATACAACCAAAAATTGAAGAAGGGAGTTCCAATACTGTTTTAGCCTGAATTTATGCTGAATTGTGGTGATGATGACCAGCAACCTAATAGAGTTTAACTTAAGATAAAAATGTATATACACAAATGCTTGTTATTATGGATACAGTGACCTAAGCAGAGAGCTGCATGGACAGAATTGTTCAATGAACCCATTTTCATCATTTGCATTTAGTACAGGCAGTATGTAAATATAGCCACAAATTTAAAAAAAAAGTTAAAAAGAAATTCTCTAACCTTGTCTAAATACAACACTGCCTAATATAACATTGATTGTGAGATGAATAAAGATGCCATTCCTCTCTGAGGAACTGAGTTATTATTTTGCTTTCTGGATGTAATCTGGAAAAATTATCCTTCGTGCCATCCTAACTTTGTCTGGAAAATACTGTTTTTCCTTAGCAGCTGATGTTCAGGTGGAAATCTAAACTGTTCCCCATCCAGAGGAAAAGGGCATGAGTGGGGTTTTAGGAAGAACTGCTTGGAGATGAATGTGGCCCTTGTTGGAACCCAAGTTCTGTCTCTTTTATAAAAGCCCATGAGGTTCCAATGCCAGTGCCTGCTCCATGCAATCCCTCTCCCCTAGGTTGTCTTTCTTGAGCGTATCTTTGCTATGTTCCAGGAGTCAAGCCAAGGGACCATCTAGGTGCACACTAATGGTATGCCTTCCTGCTATTCTTAGGGGAATTTATTATTTTTTGCCAAGGCAGGCATACCTTTTTTCAACATCTTTTTGCTTTAATTGTTGGGCATCTTTAAGAAGTTTCAAGATACATTGGATTCACTTCCTTTGCTCAGTTTTGCTTCAGGGAATGTGTGTGTGTGTGTGTGTGTGTGTGTGTGTGTGTGTGTGTGTGTGTGTGATGTTCTCCAGGTAATATTCCATGTCTTTCTTTGCCATCCCTGAAAGTTAGGATACATGGTTTTCTGCTATTTATGGTAGCTGTTGCTGTATTCCTTTCTTCTGTCCCCTGCTTATGCCTTAGCTATCGAGAAGGGAAGATATTGTCAGGCTGCTTAAACCATCAAGCCCAGGAAGCATATCCTCCTTCATTCACCTGCATTTCTGCAGTGAGGGTCATGGAGCAGATGCTGGTGGGAGGCGAGGGCAGGTGGGTAAAATCTGAAGGTCTCTGGTGCTGGTGGAGGAATGGACACTGCTGGGCAAGGGGCAGGCAGAGAAGGAGCAGGACTCTTGTTGTGTGGATGAACTTGTTCACCTCCAGGACTGCTTCAGGGGGCCACAGGGAGATTTCCACTACTTTTCACAGGCACAGAATAATATTCCCAAAATTTACTGAATATTCACATTTAATAATGTATAATATCAACCTGGAAGCATTTTTAAAAGAATGACTGTACTCAGTATAATGTAAGTGTATATTGACTGTTGAATCTGAGAAACCTCAATTATTAGAGTGGAAAGAGAAGGGGATTTGGGGGGCTGGTGAAGTGGCTCAGTGGTAGAGCACTTGCCTCACATGTACAAGGATCCAGGTTAGAACCCCAGCACCACATACACAACTAAGTGCTGGAAAAACAAAAACCAGATGAAAAAATAAAAAATCGATTCTCTCTTTCTTTCTCTCTCTCTCTCTCTTAGGAAAAAAAGGGGGATTTGAATTCAAGTAAATGTGTCTTTATATAGTTTGTGTATGTTGTCTACTCATGTATTTATATAAAGTAAAATGATAGATATTATTATCAGTACTCAGCATCATGACCTCCATGATGTCAGACCACACTCTTTGTAGGAAGAGCTCTGGAAAACACCTGTATAGGTTCCCATATACACCTAACTTTTCAATTGCTAGAAATCCTCAGTGCTTTGGAAGTTCCATTTACCAGCTCACATGCATGGTGCCTGCCATGTGCATTAGGATTTTGTAATATTACATACTCGGAACTCATTTTGCTAGACTGAAATATGTAAATAGGGCAAAAAATTCAAAACGATGTAAATAAATACAACTTGGTTTGCATGCTGGACTAGAGAATTCAGCATATCATCTACAAAAGACTCCAGGCTATCATGTGTACACACAATACCTTGATGAATATCAGCTGGACTGTCTAGGAAATGTAAGAATTTTATGCAGAAAACTGAATCCAGTCTTAGAAAATCTGTTTGTTTTCTTGTTTGGCATTGTGTTCATGAGTTTTTGAAAGGAGAAAATTATTGAATTTTTAACACTCAAATATGCATTGCATTTTGAATGAATGAATGTGTAAACCAATCTTCAGCAGAGATATTAGACATTGGGACATTCCTTTAGGACAATGGATGGTGCCATGTATAACACATTTATGATTATTTTAACTGTTGAACTAATAACTGGAAATCTAGGAAATGGATTCATAGCACTGGTGAACTGTGTGGACTGGGTCAAGAGAAGAAAGATCTCTTCAGTTGATGGGATCCTCACTGCTTTGGCAATCTCCAGAATTGGTGTGCTTTCGACAATACCCATCTGTATGCTGGTACCTGTATTTTATCCAGGTTTGTTGTTGACTGCAAAAATGATGAAAATTATTATTCTGACCTGGACAGTCACAAATCATTTCAACTTCTGGCTGTCTACAAGTCTCAACATCTTTTATTTTCTCAAGATAGCTAATTTTTCTAACTCTATTTTTCTCTACCTAAGGTGGAGAGTTAAAAAAGTGGTTTCAATGATGCTGCTGGTGTCTCTGATCCTCTTGCTTTTGAATATTGTACTTTTACACACATGTATTAGTGACTGGAAGGATGAAAATGAAAGAAACCTGTCTCACAGTGTCATTCTGAGAAACTTTGAACGTTTTAACAGACTTCTTTATCTTATCAACTCTGTTTTCATGTTCATCCCATTTTTCGTGTCTGTGATAGCTTTTTTTCTGCTAATCATCTCCTTGTGGAAACATCTGAAGAGGATGCAGCACAATGCCACAGGGTCCAGAGACGCCAGCACCGCGGCCCATGTGAAAGTCTTGCAAACTGTGATCGTCTTCCTCCTCCTCCATACCTTTTTTTTACTTTTGCGTGTCATACAAATTTTTAAACTTGTTTTAGTGGGCCATAATCTTATCTATTTTATTGGCCTGGTTGCTGCAACAGGTTTTCATTCAGGTCACTCATTTGTCCTGATCCTGAGAACCCAAAAGCTGAGGCAGGCCTGTTATTCAGTCTTGTGGTGGCTGAGGTGCAGGTCCCAGAATGTGGAGCAATCAGGTCACTAATTAAATCAGGGATCATCATGAGTGTCTTTGAAGAACAGATTTTTGCATGTCACAAATCTGTACTCTCCCAATGTTCTTCTATTGTATGTAAATTTTTGAATTTTACAAATGTATGTTTGAAATGAGCACTAACCAAACACACTACAACTTTAGGAGTTCATTTAAATGGATGTATATTAATACACTTTCACACAGGAAAATAATAAAGATATATAAAGGAGTTTTTACAGCTATACATATTATGAATTTTGTATTAATTATTAACCCTGAGGAGATTGTAAAATGAGAAAACTCTAACCAAGAATATGTATGTGTGTACACAGTCATAAGAGGCATAGTTACTAAAAATAGAACTTTACAATAGTATGCAAATATAAGTAAAAAGTGTTAGAAAGTATGCCAGAAGGTTTAGGATAGGAATGAAGAATAAAATGAGAGTATTGGAAATCATATAATCTAAATGCTTGATTTCAAATGTACATACTGTTTGAAATTTAAAAAAATAATGCCTCCAAATTATGAGACTGTTTTATTCCAAGTACCTTGCCTATGTTATGAGATTCAAATTTAAGAATTTGGGGAACACATTTATCATTATCAGGTATACCTTATTTACATTTGAAAATACATTAAAATTTTCAATGTAATTTTCTAGTATGTGCCACAATCCTTTATAATTTTAATGCACAAGAATACTAAATCATTGTTGATAATAGTCTTTTAGAAACATCTTTTTATCTTTTATTATAATTATTAGGTCATCTTCATTCTACAGAATAATGGGTTTTGTTGTGACATTTTATACATGAATGTAGTGTACTTTGATCTTGTCCTCTCTTTTTATTTGCTCTTTTTACCCCTTTCCCTCCCCCGGTCTCCCTACACTTACCTCATAGTTCCATTTCTATTTTCATGTAATTATTTTTTTTTTCTTCTGTGTTCCACATATGAGAGAAAACATGTAATACTGGCCTTTCTGACTTAATTTGCTTACATGATGATCTATTCATTCTAGCAGTTCCTTCCATTTTTCTGTAAATGACATAATTTCATTCTTCTTTATGGCTTAATAATACTGTGTATATATACTATGTTTTCTTTATTCATTCATTGATATCTAGGCTAATTCCATAACTTGGATATTATGAATAATGCTACAATAAACATGTTTATGTAGGTATCTCTATTGTATGTTGACTTTGGTTCCTTCAGGTATATTCCCAGAAGTGGTATAGCTAGATCACATGGTAGATTTATTTTTAGTTTTTTTGAGGAAACTTAATACTGTTTTCCAGAAGAGCTGTACTAATTTACATTTCCCCCAACAGTGTATAAAAGTTCATTTCCCCATGTATATTCACCAGCATTTACTATTTTTTGTTTTTTTGATAATAGCCCTTCTGACTTAGGTAAGATAGAAATTCAATGTAGTATTGATTTTCATTGCCCTCGTGGCCAAAGATGGTAGGCACTTTTTAAAAATATAACTACTGGCCAGTCATCGTTTTGAGAAGTATTTGTCAGCTTTTTTGGTTCATTTACTAACTGGATCACTTCATTATTAATTTTTTTAGTTCATTATGCACCTTGGGTATTAATCCTCTGCCAGGTGAATGATTGGCGAAATTTTTCTCTCATCCTGTAGGCTCTGTGCTGTGTTGTCTGATTCCTTTACTGAACAGAAGTTTTCTAATTTAATATAATCCTATTTGTCAGTTCTGACTTTTAGTCCCTGAGCTGTTGGACTCTTATTAAGGAAATTTCTGTTTATATCTTGAAGTGTTTCCCTAGTAGTTTCAGAGTTTCAGGTCTTACATTAAAGGTCTTTGATCCTTTTGCGTTGATTTCTGTACAAGGTGAGAGGTGGGAGGGATCTAGTTTTAGTCTTTTACAGGTGGAAGTTCAAGTGTCTCAACACATTTACTGAAAAGGCTCTTTCTCCAGTGTATATTTTTGGGTTGTTTGTCAAGAATAAGATTCCTTTAGCTTTATGAGTTTATTCCTGGGTCCTCCATTCTATTCTTTGGTCTGTTTTTATGTGATCATCACATTGGTTTTTTTTTTTTTTATTTTGTCACTATGACTCTAATTTATTTTAAAATTGGGTATTGAGATGTCTCTGGCATTGTGCTTTTTTCTCAGGATTGCGTTGGTAATTTGGGTCTTTTATGCTTTCATATGAATTTTAGGGTAGCTTTTCCTACTTCTGTGAAGAATGTCATTGGTATTTTGATGGAGATTACATTGAATCTATAGATTGCTTTCAGTAGTATAGCCATTTTAACAATATTAATTATCCGGAATCATGAACATAGGATCTTTTTCTGCTTTCTAGTGTCTTCTTCAATATCTTATAATTTAAAGTGTTGAATCTTTTATGCCTTTGGTTGGGTTTATTCCTGGATAAAGGCATTAAAAAGGCTATTGTGAATGGGGATATATTTTCCAGATTTCTTTCTCAGTAATTTCATTGGTGCACAGGAAAGCTGCCAATTTTTGTTTATTTTGTATCCTGCTGGATTTATCAGTTCTAAGAGATTTTTGGTGGAGTCTTCACATTTTTCGTACACAATCAAATAATAAGCAAATGAAGAAAATTTGATTTCCTTCTTACCTAAGTTTGTGCTTTTTATTTCTTTCACTTGACTGATTGCTCTGGTGAAAGTTTACAGTACTATTGAATAAGAGGGGTGAGAATAGACCCTTGTCTCATTCCTGATTTTAGAGCAAATGCTTTCAGGTTTTCATCACTTTGTGTGATATGGACAATGGGTTTTCCACATAAAGCCTTTATTATGTTGAGTTATGTCTCTTCTATATCTTGTTTGCTCAGGGTTTTTATCACAAAGGGATGTTTTTATTGAAGGTTTCTCTGTAGCTGTGAGATAATTTTGTGATTGTATCATTGATTTTATTTATCTGGTGCATTTCATGTATTGATTTGCAAATGTTGAACCAATCTTACATCCCTGGAATCAAACCAACTTGATTGTGGTATATGACTTTTTGAAATGTGATATTGAACTCAATTTGAAAGTATTTTAATGGGGACTTTTACATCTATGTTCTTCAACAATATTGGTTTAAAGTTTTCTTTTTTTCTTGTGTCCTTATCAGGTTTGGTGTCAGGACAATACTGGTTTCATTGAATAAATTTAGAAGAATTCCTTCCTTTTCTATTTTTTGGCATAGTTTGAGGGATATTTGTATTAGTTCTTCAGAGATATGCTAAAATTCAGTTAGTGAATCTGTTCAGTCCTTGGGTTTTCTTTGTTGGGAGATTTTTAAATTTCTGGTCCAGATCTTTTTGTTTGCTTTTCATCTATTTAGCCTTCCATTTCTTCTCAATTTAATATTAGTTAGGGCATATGTCTCAGAAATTTGTTAATTTTTTCTAGATTTTCCAATTTATTATTTATATAATTTTCAAAATATTTCCTAATTGTCCTCTGAATTTTACTGGTATCTTTTATAATCCCCCTTTTGTCTTGAAAGTAATTGATTTATTTATTTTTGTCTCTCTCTTCTCTCTCCTTCTCTTTTGGTTAGTTTGTCTGAGTGTCTGTCAATTTTGTTTTTCTTTTCAAAGCACCAACTCTTGTTTCATTGATCCTTTGAATTTTTCTTTTATTCTCTATTTCGTTAATTTTAGCTCTGATTTTCATTATTTCCTTCCTTCTACAGATTTTGGATTTAGTTTGTTCTTGTTTCTCTGAGGCCTTGAGATTCATCATTGGGTTCTATATTTGAGATCTCTCTATTATTCTAATGTAGACACTGATAGCTATAAATTTACCTCTTATAATTGCTCTCACTGTGTCCCATTGGTTCTGCTTGGTTGGGTTTCCATTGTCATTTGATTCTAAGGATTTAAAATTTTTCATTTTATTTCTTCTATGTCTCACTCCTTATTCAAAAGTATTATTCAGTCTCCTTGTGATTGTATAACTTCAGGAGGATCTCTTGCTGTTGACTTCTAATTTCATTCCATTATAGACTATTAGGATGCAAGACATTGTTTCAATTTCTTTCTATTTGCTACGATTTGCTTTATGGTCTAAAATGTGATGTATTTTGGAGAAAGCTACACATGCTGATAAAAAGAATATGGATTCTGCAGCTGTTGGATGAAATGCAGATGTCTTTAAGCAAATTTGGTCTATAGGGTAATTTGTTTATTTTTTGCCTGGATGATAGCTTTATTGGTGAGATTGGAGTGTTGATGTACCCTTATTTTATGAGGACTGATCTTTCCCTTTAAGTCCTGTAGTTTTTGTTTTATAAAATTGGGTCCTCTGATGTCAGTGCATGTGCATTTGCAATCATTATATCTTCTTGATGTTTTCTCTCCTTTTATTAAAATGTAGTGGGCTTTCTTTCTCTTCCAATTTTGGCTTGAAGTCTATTTTGTCAGATATGAGTATTGCTATTCCTGCTTGCTTTTGGATTACATTTGATTAGCATATCATTCTCCATCATATCATTTTCAATCTGCATTGCTGGTGAAGTGAGCCAACAGTTGGTTCTTATTTATAATCCAGGTCTAGCCTGCATATTTTAATTGAAAAATTTAGGCCATTTCCATTCAAGGTTTTTATTGAAAGAAATGTACTAGTTCCTATTATTTTGCTTTCTTTTAGTTGTTCTTTGGTTGTTTTAAGAATTGTATCTACCTACCTTCCTTCCTCCCTCCCTCCCTTTCTTTCTTTTCTTTATTTCTTTCTATCTTAGAGGTTTGATGATTTATTGGAGTAATCATTTTTTTATTCTTTCCTATTTTTTATTTGCTTAACTACTCTGCTATTGAGATATCCTTTCTCATGCTTTTGTTGTTGTGTTTATCTTGCTTCCTCATCTAGGTGTAGGATTTCCTTGAGTATCTTTTGGGATGTTGGTTTAGTGGCCATGAATCCTTTTTGCTTATTCTTGTTTTAGAAGGTCTACATTTCTCCTTTGATCCTGAAGTATAACTGCTGGTTATAGTAATCTTGGTTGTAGTTATTTTCTATCAGAGCTTGACCTACATCATTCCATACCTTCCCAGCCTTTAGACTTTTTTATGAGAACGCTACTGTTTTTATGATGGGCTTGCGTTCATAAGTGACTTGACATTTCTCTTTACTGCAGTTTCAATATTCTTTATTTTTGGTAGTATAATATGTCATGGAGAGGTTCTTTTGTGGTCATGTCTATTTGGGGTACTAAATATCTCCAGGACATGGATGTTCATACTGTTCTCAAGATTTGGGAAATTTTCAGCTAGACTTCTGAGTAGGTTAGCCTGTACCTCTGCTTCTTTATCCATTTCTGTGATTCTCATGCATGGTCTCTTAATCATGTTCCACAGGTCATTTATGTTTTGCTCATTCTTACTTATTTCTTTCTTTCTTATTGTCTGAATAATAAAGTCCATTTGCTAGTTCTTCCACTTTGTCTTCAATCCCTGAAGTTCTTTCTTCTTCTGGATCTAATTTATTGGTGAAGCTTCCAACTTAGTGTTTATTTGACTTCTTGCATTTTTCATTTTTAAGATTTCTATCTGATTCTTTTTCAGACTATTTATTCCCTAATCAAATTACACTTTCATATCTTGCACTGTCTTCCTTAATTTATTCAACTATTTATTTGAATCTTCTGTGAATTTAATGATCATTTTAGCAATCGAATTTTTTAATTCTTTGTCCTGCTTTTCATCCACTTCTATATCTATGGATTCAGTTATTGGTGATCTTTTGTGTTTGGTAGAGTCATGTTGCCTTGCCTTTTTTGTTTCTATGTTGGGATTTGTGCATTTTTTAGGATGGCTATCTTTTCTGGTATTTCATGAGGGTTTTCTTAGCATCATTCTCAGGATGGTATACCTCTGGGTTTTGCTTTGTTGTGTAATGTTAAGTTTAATTCTTAGAAGATTTTACATTATAGTTTTCCTGTGATTTCTTAGACTGTGCTTGGTGGATTTTGACTCAGTGCATATTGCATCAGAACCTGAGGGACACATTTTCTGTAGGACTTATATGAGGGAGGATCCTTTGCTAATTTGGGCAGATATAATATAGATAGTGGAATGTACAAGGAATTCTTTCTATGATTACTCTTCCCAAGTTATCACAATCATTCAGTGTGACACGGTTTGATATCTACTTATGCGTGGACCCCTCATGGATGTGGTAGCCACAGCAGTTGTGTTATTTCCCTCTGTTGTTGCTAAGGGGCTGAACTGAATGTCCAGTAAAGAATCTCCATCACCTCCCCCATTTGTGTCTATTTTGTACCAGGTAATCAATTGGGGTCTTGTCTGCCCTATTCTTTAAGTTGAGGAACGGCCAAAGTTTGAGCAGGATGATGCTTTGGATGGAGTAAGGTAGAATTCATCTGAACTAGTCTTGGAGTATAGCTCATCAATAAAGCACCCACTCAATGTGTTCAAAGTGCTGGGTTCAATTCCCAGCACCTCTTTGAGAGGAGACAACCACCACAAATGACAGCAATAATGTATAAACAAATCAGATAGAAGTATGCAATAAAATATAAAAACAACATTTACAACACCACTGAGAGAGAAGAAAGGGGTAATAATGTAGAATAAGTTAAAAAGTTAGACATCAATTACATTAAATTAATACTAAAATAAAAAATAATGGGGGAAGTGAAGAAAGACATAAGGAGAAATGAAAAGAGGAAGAAAGAAACAAGTAAAGAAAATAATGAGAAAGAAGAGAAAAATCCAATTAAATAATCAAAAATAGAGCCTGGAGAGGTGACTCAGTCTTAGAGTATCTGCCTGGCATGCACGAGGACTTAGATTTGTTCCCCAGCATCTGGGTTTGATACTCGGCACACATACACAATTAAGCAGAGGAAAACAACAACAACAACAACAACAAAAATTTGTTCTTTATTTCCCTCTCTCAAAAAAAGAAGAGAAAATATAAAATTAGATAAAAACATGAAAAATAATGAGATAACAAAAACAAAAACAAAAGGAAATAAAATCAAAGATCCCTCCTTGGCCAAGGTATTTAAAATGAATACTTCTTCCTGGTTTACCTATTTTTGGAATCTGCAAAGTATGGTGGGGGTTAGTGAGTTGGAGCTATAATCTGGTGTGTTCTTAGCTCAGGTCTAAATCGCCTAAACCAATTAGGGCAATTTTTAGGACCCCGTGGTGAGGGCTAAAGCAAAGAGGTAGGCAACAGGATTAAATTATCTCAGGAGCCCTCCTTCTTCTCACCAGGAATGGGGAAGCAGCAAGAGTGGGAACTGCCTGCTATCCCCTTTCTCCCACTGAGCCTGTGGACAAATAGTGTTTGTGTATGCTTGGTCCTAGAGTAGTTAAAGTGACTGAGCCAAAAGGATCTGTGCGTGGGTGGGTAGATGTGAGGACCAAGGTATCAACTGCAATAGGTCCTGGCAATGACATTCTCCAGGAACTGACATGCTCCAGGACACAGCATCCTCGTGAATATGCCCTCGGCTGATCTCACTCTTTATAACCAGTTGAACTGGCAAAGAAATCATCTTCCATTTCCTCTACCTGGCAGATAGTACATCCTATTGTGCAGAGTTCTAAGCAAATTTGTGTCACAGTCACTTCCCTGGGCCCATACTGACTCTCCAGCTGGCACACGTTGAGTAAATAAAGAGAAGGTTGGGTCTTGGACATACGAAAATGTAGGGCTTCTCATTTTCTACACAGTAAGTGTAGCATTCTTGAGATGGCCTCCTGTGGTGGCACGGTATGAACATGTTGGAAAGCTTGGCAAATTTCTGTTGCCACAACTCGTTATGCAGAACCGTGTGTGCTTAGCCTACTCATTTGCCCAGTGGTAACAATGCACTCCTGGAGATCATGGGACACCTTTCCCTTCCCCTGCCCAGACACTGGAGCAGTGGGTGTTGGTGTGCTCCATTCCTCCTACCACTCTAAAAACCAACATATCAGGTTTCACTTTGTAACTGACAGTTGCTTTCCAGCATTTTTCCATGACTTCCCCCACCTTCAACATGCAGTTGCACAACTGATTCAGTTCAGTGTTGTTATTATTGCAGGTTAGTAACTGTAATCTGTCATCTTCCACCTCCCAGAACAGTCTTTTTTTAATTCATTTTTTTTCATTTAAGATAGATACATTTAGGAGGGAAGTATTGTCATACAATCAAGAATAAATGTATAATGACAGAGCAAGCCAAGGCTGATGCCATTCCATGATTTCTCCCCTTGGGTTCTTCTCGATTCCATGTTTCCCCCTACTTAACTCCTGTGTCAGTTGGATTTCTCATGGAAGTGGAAGATTCTCCTCTTCCAGAACAGTCTTGATGATTGTCTTTTAATTGATATCATACAGAGGTTTTTTTTTAAATTTCATCCCATGCCTGCATTTTACCAGGGCAGATGACAACCAAGCTTTTATACAAGCAGAAATTTAGATAAACTTTTGGGTGATCAACATAAAATTAACATGAACTTTGGTTATATGAATATGATATTAATATTGGTTGTGTGAAAGAAATAGTTTGTTTAACATGATTGGTTGAAATTTTGAAATAATTAGACTCAAGAGCTGGGATACACAGAAGAAAACATGGGAATTTGTCTTTTGTTTCATTTTGTTGAATTTTCAGCAAGATAGTATTCTATATATTTTTAGAAATGAATAATTTTTTACTCATGGCTTATTTTTGCAAAGAAAACTCTTCAAACTGGGGTTTATATTTGGGATAGATTTTCTTATTCTTGAAAGTTCTCATTCATGTATTCAGTGAAAAAATATATGTTGGACTTATTTTCTGTGTATCTTTTGCAGACTTTTTTTTATTGAGAAATTTATTTTTTGAACAACCATACAAGTTTTTTTAACAAAATAATATAAAATGTATATAGATTCTGAAGATTAGATTTACTCCCAAGAGTGCCCCCCCCAATTACCCACCCTTATCACTCCCTTCCCCTTCCCACAATATCTCTAAAAATGTATTAGGTTGTATAACATTATACCTTATCTGGATTTAACATGTGATAATAGACCTCCTTTCTCAGTGGCCAGGGTCTAGTTCCAGCCTTCACAGATGAGTGGAGACATCATACTATAAAAGAGTACATTCAGCAATTTACATGACATTGTCTTTGGAATAATGCTCTAGGGAATTTTGGCAAGTGATGGAGAACAATATCTAGCCTATTTCAAATAAAATATATTTATATTCTTAAGTCAAAATCAAATGAAATTGTGAGATTACAGTTAAAGAAGGCTCTTTCAAGCAAATCTTTCAAACCTCTGAACGGACCAGTTCTTAGCACCCAACTTAAATCTACTGCTTTCTATCATTAGCTTGCTCTGTGATCAGAGGTAGTAGTTCCAGCTTACCAAAATTAAAGATACACATTTTAACCATAAATAATAATGGTTGGAGACCAGTTGGTTGTTAAATAATACTAAAATAAAAGTATAGTACACTTTATTTCAAACAATGGAACTTCATAAATATTTCCCTCATGTAATAATTTCCTACGTATAACAGCAGGAAGAAATTCCAGAAAACACTGAAAGTATCATGGTGCCTCTTTCCTGAAGCTATGTAGTAATTTCCCACCAATTTTATCATTATCTTTAAAGCAGATACCTGATACATTTTATTCTACTTTAAGAAGTTTTTAAAGCACAGAAACTATATCTCACTATGTAATGACTGTTACTATGTGTAAATCCATAGGGGCATTTGAGTGTGTGATAAATTTACTACCCCTGCCAACCTTTAGGAATGGATATACTTTGAACCTAAAAGCATTTAAGCAACAACACTAAGAAGTGAGAATATATGTTAGAAGAATCTATCTGGCATCTTGCTCACCTAACCTATGCATAAGGTGCTGTTATTTCCTGTATCTACACTTTTCTGCTATATTCTTCACAAAGTGCTCTATTAACTGTTCATCTGGAGAAATGTCACTTAAACCTGGAGTGGCTCACTGGCTTCCATGGTGTCAGAGGGCCCAGTCAGGATCCTGTCTGGGCATGATAGCCCAAAAGACAATCATGTCCCTGCCTCTGGGCAATGGGAAGGGGCAGTCAGGTGGACTCAGTCAGATACCTTAAGGTAGTTATTTTGTCCAAATCATAGTGTCCAAAGAAAATACCAATGGATTTCAGAAATATCTTAAAAATTTCTGAATCTTTTCATTAAATATGGAACAGCTGAACATTATGTATAGTCAATATAAGCCTTTGTAAAAGACTTAAGGGTGAGAGACAAATTTGGTAAATATTGTTGATTAAGAAGCCTGAGGGTGAAGCACGGTGATTTATATCTAAATAAATTCTCTGAGACTCATTTTTCATTTTGGAGATTGTAGGATAATAATCAATGTCTTAGATTTCCTTAGATTTTTTTTCAGAGACCAAAAGAACTATGTGGGTGGTTGTGATTAAGAGCTGTATCTGTGTTTATGACTTGCAAACTATAAGATACATATGTTTAAGTTATCAGCACCCAATTTTTGGAGGTTTCTGCTGGAAGTGAGAAGCTTTTGATAGAAAAGGCTTGACACAGATCAGTTTCTTTTAACCTTTCTACATGTATCTGATGGTTTATTAAAATAAATCCTTAGTGGTAATAAACCATTCAAGTGATCACCAGGTAAACAAGTTCTATCTATTAATTTAGACATTTCCTTCATGGTTAATGTATTAGAGTTTAAACTTTTCTAGCTGATATTTAATCTTGATGTATCAAACTGTGCGTAGGTAAGAGAAGGCAAAAAACCTCTGCAAAACCATGAAAGAGAATACATCTTCATCTGCATCCTAGCAAATGAGAATTCGGCTTTCACTCTAACAACTGCTATGAAATACTGGAGCCTGTGCAAGATCAAAACATATATGAATAAAAGTTGCTATGAGCTGTTTGGGAAATAAGAGTGTTTTCCATAGAAATACCAATGAGTTTATCCTTTAGCACACTATGGTGCTTTCCTGCTTGATATTGGTTAAGAATATGAAACAAAACAAAACAAAACAAAAAATCAGGAAATTTATTGCATATCTCCAAAAGGGTTGTTGTAAGGAGATTAAGAACTCACTACAATAAAGATATCATGCCTTGGTTTTATCTTTTTCCAGATTTAAGTTTCACTACTGAGTATCATTTCCATTCAAGTAATGGCAGAATTTGTTTTTGGAAATTTTGCAAAGGTCATTACAACACTTAACGAACTGCAGTGGCTGGATCAACACGAAAAAATCCCCTCAGGTAATGGAGTTCTTACTGCCTTGGTCTTCTCCAGAACTGGTTTTCTGTAGGAAAGTTAATTCACTGGTATAAAATTGTGATTCCAGGTTCACAGAGGAAATAAGTAAGAATTATTGTTCTAATTAATTGGGTGATAACTATTTAACACCTCACTTGCTATAAACTTCAGCATATTTTATTTGCTCAAGATAATAAATTTCTCCAATGTTATATTTCTTTACCTAAATGAGGGAAAGGAGGGTCATTACAGGAATACTGTTGGGGATGGTGGCTTGGATTTCTCATCCTGGAGAGACCACTAAAGAGGAGACCGTAGGGGTGAATGAGTAGAAAGAAATTGTGATTCTGAAGACCAAACTGAGGGTTGTCATTAGCTCTTCAAATCTGATGCTTTTCACTCTGGTAAACTTCATCCTCTTTATAAGGTCCTGGTCTGTTTTGCTTTGTTAATCTATTCCCTGTGTAATAACAGAGGGTGATGCTGTTCCCAGCAAAGGATCCCATGATCCTGGCACCAAGGGGTACAGGAAAACCTGGCAGATTGTGATCTCCTTTTTCTTGTTATTTTCCACGCACTTTTTGTCTATAACCATATGTGGTAGGAGTTTTAATAGGCTACTGAGTGAACCAGTCCCCTTGCTCTGCCAGACCACTGGTATTGTCTGTCCTTAATAAGGCCATTCATTTATCCTAACTTGGGGAAACTGGAAGCTGGAACAGACTTCCTATTGTTTCTGTGGCAGGTGGAAGCATTCAAGTGTGTAGATCAGTAACAGGGACATGGTGTAACTTCTAGCAGAAACCAACTGCTGGAGTCTATAGCAGATTATGCTTCCCACCACGTTTTCTGTAGTGTATGAATTTGCATAATTTCTAAATATATTCCAGAATGTAATTTCCCTATGTTTATTAAGTAAAAGGATACCAGACTTTGTGTGTTTGTGAGCACGTATGAAAAACACAAGAAAGATTAGCCACACTATACCCTTACTTTTTTTGCAAGTAAGTAAATGTAAAAAATTCAGTAGGAAATGTTTCAGAGTTACAAAGCCATATGTCTTTCACATACATATTTTATTTTATCCTCAACTTAAAGCATTTATGATTTGTCAACTGTCGACTTACCTCAGGAATCATTGCTATCTTCCACTGTAGTTTATAACATACATATGAACCATAGTTTACTCAGATTTCATTCTTTGAGCTTGTAACTTTTCTGGATGGCAGGAGTGCTCAATTCTAAATCACATACTGAGGAACCATAAATTAGAGATTGATTTTGTTTCATCATGAAGGTTTATTTCATGCTTAATAGAGAATAGGCAGAATTGTTATTAAAATCCACACACAATAAAAATCAAGAGTGATAAGTATATTTAGAGTAAAGTTAGTATATAAGGACTTAAGCTATACTAAAGGAGATTAGATTTAATACAAGCAGGTGAATGCCTAGAAAAATATCATCTTCATAACCAGGATGAAGAAGTTATGGACACGATTATGTCCTGATTTCAATGTTGTTTTAAATTGTCATATGCAATTAAGATGGTTTCTCCTTCCATGTTTGTCTTGATGAAGAGCTTTGTTGAAGATGAGATCTTCTTTTTAATATTTCTGTTTTCTCCTTAATCGCCTCTTGGCTCTTGAATTGCTGAAAATCTCCTTCATGTTTCATTTGAAAACTTATCTTAGGAGGCTGGATCAGTGGCTTAGTGGTTATGGCTCTTGCCTGGTATGCGCAAGTACACGGTTCAAACCTCAGCACCTATGTATACAACTAAGTGTCCGAGCAATGAAAGCCATGTGAAAAACTCAATAAAAATTGATTCTCTCTGTCTGTCTCTCTCTCTTACTGTCCTTCTCTCTTTTGGAAATAAAAAATAAAAAAATAAAAAAGCAAAATTTCTCTTAGACTTAAAAAGAGAAGAATCCAATCTTCCTATTGTAAGAAAAAAATATAAAAATGGAAGTCATTATTCTAAAAACGCTAAAATATAATCTATGAAATCAATGTAATAATTATGGGGAATTACTTATAAATATCTTTTATTATAATCTTCTGTAAAATGTTGAAATGAAAGTGTGGACATAATTATTAATGGCAAGTTCTATTTTAAAAAGGAAATTGATAGCCTTACACAACACTGAATGTTACATTACTATATACATTCTTTCATTGTGAAATCTTAGTATTACTATATAAATCTTCAGCTAGATCATTGCCACATCTGATTTATTTATATATTGTGAATCCCCTCATGTCCCATTGAAAGATCATACAAGATGAGATGATATTTGTCTTATTTAATATTGACTTCCAGCATAAAAAGACATAAATTTACCAAAAATTTTCATATGCTTTTAAAATTATTATACTGTGCTGTGTCATAAGGACCATCTACTTTTAGTACTCCATTTCACCCCACCTTTTATTCCTGATACATTTCCATCAGGGTTATAATTCTAATGATGTTTTCTCTAGAATTGTGGGCTAGACAATCTTTTGCTCAGAGAAATGGAAAAACAGATATACTAAATATTCGGTAAAAGGTGATATTTTAATCAATGAAGTAATGAGTGCATGAATATATTAGGACTGATGAATCAAGGAAAATGCAACCTATCACCAATGCTCAGGACACAAAGATTTCCTGGCTCTAGCTTTATGTTGAAGTTACAGGCTTATTCAAATTCAACTACTTTTCAGAGCAAAAGACTGGCTAGTCCATGATTCTGGGGAAAGGATCACTGGACTATATCTCTGATGCAAGTATGCACCTATATCAGGAATAGAAAGTGGGGGAGGTGGAAGGCTAAAAACAGATGACACATTACAAAATAATAATTTTTGAAGGCATATTGAAGGTTTTGGTAAATCTAAGTCTCTGTTGTGAATGATATATTATTACGATGATGATTATAGCTGCCTATTTTGAACACAAAAATGACATTTGATCTTTTGAAATCTAATTAGTAACTGACTTCCTTCCTGAAATGCTCTTCCTAATACAGTATTTCCCCAATATCATTTGTAAACTTTTATTACCATATGGCAATTTCATAGAGAAGGGAATAAATAGCAATTCAAGCATTAGCTTAGCCTGGAACTTCTGAAACCTGAGCCATCATCAGGATTAAAATGGTGGGTCTTGCAAAAGTGAGTCCTATGCAGAACTGGGGGGATATATGGGAATTAAGTAAAGAAAAGATGTACTGGACTCCCCAAACCTCACTTACATTATATGTCCTTAATTTTTCAAGTTTTTCTCCTGATATTTTATTCTTGTTTCCCGTTGTGGTATTTACGATATTTCAGGGATTTTCTATTTCCTGATTGCAAGTACCAATTAATGAAATGCCATTGATATACTGAATTAGCACAGTAGATTGCAAAATGTCATTAAACTGAGAGTAGTGACTGGTGGTATAGTTCAGTGGCAGAACTAGTGCTTAGCATGAGTGAAGCCATGATTTCAATCCCAGTGAGGGGCACACACACATAGCCTGAGAGCAAAAGAAATGATAGAGATAGAGTGCTGACATAAAATAGTGAAGTGTTATCATTTCTAAAACCCAAGTATAAATTCTTTTGATTTTCCCCCTCATAATAAGCATAGATTTAAAACATTCACTAATTTCATAGCTACATGCAGTATTCCAGAGGTGATGTTTTGCTCAGTAAAGGTACCATTTTCTGGAGGGCATCTTCCAGTACAATGTAAATTTATGATAATCTGTATTCATCCTATATCTCAGCTGGTTTTGCCAGAGTCAAGATACTTTAATTTAATAGGGGTATTAGGAGGAATACCACTCAAAATCTCAAGCTTTTTTTTTTTTTAAAGGAAATTACTCTTTTTTAGAGAGAGAGAAGGACAGGGAGAGAGATTCCATTTTATTTAGTTTTCCTTGTGGCTTTCATTGCTCCAACACTTCATTGTGTATGTGGTGCTGGGGTTTGAACTTGTGTCCCTGTGTATGCCAGGCAAGCAGCACAACTGCTGAGCCACCACTCCAGTTCCAAATTTCAAGCTTTTTGTGGTGGTCATAATTTATTTCAATCCTTCAAGAATGTGGTTATTTGTTTTTAGTCTTTGTCTGCTAGGACTGGTGAGTTTCAGAGGCTTGCCCTTAGTCCTGCATAGGATAATGTCACTTTCTCTACAGGTCAGGAAGCAATATGAGTTTTACCAGCTGCCTAATCTGAGCATTTCAATTACCCATTCAGGAACAGGTAAATAGCTACAAACTTTGGGATGGATACCAGTCAAAACCCTAAGGAGCATCTGACATTCAGGAGTCCCCTACTCCATCCTGTGGAATAAAAGATCTTTGTGGCCCCCAGAACTAGGGTCAGTTCAGGCTCCATAGTTGAAAGTCTCAGAATGTGGACACTTGCCCTCTGTCGTGGTTTCTACTGGGCAAGGCAGAGGCAGGGAAATGCTTTTTGTTGTGTGCATGAACTCATTTGCCTCAGTGACTGTTTCACAAGACCACAGGAAGATTTCTACCTATTTTCACATGCACAGATGAAATAGTTCAAGTTCACTGAATATTTACATTTATGCTCTGTAAGATACACTCAAAGGCATTTTAAACATTCAGGAATATAAGCATTTTAACAGAGGCTTTAAGCACTACTGCAGTATTAAGCATGAGCTAGATGCATAATAAAAATTGAGTGAGTAACCTGAATTACTGAAGTGAAGGAAAGATTTCAATCTAGATGAGTGGTGGTTCTACAAGAAAGTGTGTGTCTGTGTACAGTAATGTCTTTGTAAAAAGTAAAATGGCAAATGTTATTGTACATACTGAGCTTTCAAGAAATAATGTGAGGGGACTGGAGCTGTGGCTCAGTGGTAAAGTGCTTGCTTGGCACCAGTGAGACCCAGGTTTGAACCCCAGCACCACACACAACTACGTGTCAGAAAAATAAAGAAAAATAAAATTGATTCTTTCTTTAAAAAAGAGAAATTATGTAAGAATAGTAGGTAATAGAGTTTGTAGAAAGAGCTTTGGACAATGTGTGCATAGTTTGATGTACAGAAGTGATTTTGAAGCATTTAAAGTACTGCAGGGGGCTGGAGCAGTGGCTCAGCAGTTATGGCGCTTTCCTGGCATGCGCGAGTACACGAGTTCGAACACCTGTACCACGTACACAACGAAATCTCAGAACAACCAAAGCCACATGAAAAACTAAATTAAAAAAAATTTTTTTTTCTCTCTCTCATTGTCCCTCTCTCTTTAAAAAAAAAAAAAGAACTTCAGGGCTTAAAAAAACCTTATAGAAGTTTAGATTATTGTTGCCTTCTATATACATTAGAAGTTTGCAAAGTTTCTTGCTTAGAACTCTAGTAGCCAGATTAAAATATGTACATAAGGCAAAAATTGAAACAATGCAAATAAAAATAGCTTTGTTTGCATGCTCGCACCTGAGAGTTCAGAATTTCCTTCATCATGAAATAGAAAAGCCTCCAGGCTCCTGTGTGTGAGGCACAGTATCTGGATAAAGCTCAGTTAGACTATCTGGGAAAATGCAGGATTTTCATGAAGAAAATCTTGAAATCAGTCATTGAAAATCTTGACACTTCCTGATTTGGCATGACATGGGTGAGTTCTTAACAAGGAGAATATTATTGAATTTTTGAAAAGCAAATATACATATAAATGTTTTGAGGAATTCAATAAGAAAACTTCAGCTGTGATATTAGACTCTGGGGCATTTCAGACAATGAGTGGAGTCGCCCAGAGCACATTTACAGTCATCTTAAGTGTGGAATTCATAACTGGGAATTTAGGAAATGTATTCATAGCACTGGTGAGCTGCATGGACTGGGCCAGGAGAAGGAAGATCTCTGTGGTTGATCAAATCCTCGCTGCTTTGGCAATCTCCAGAATTGGTGTGCTCTGGTTAATGTTGGTAAATTGGTGGGTGTCTGTGCTTTACCCAGCTCAATTAAAGACTAGAAAAACAGTCAAAATAGTTTATATTACCTTGACAATATCTAATCATTTTAACATCTGGCTTGCTACCTGCCTCTTCATCCTTTATTTTCTCAAGATAGCCAATTTTTCTAACTCGATTTTTCTCTATCTGAAATGGAGAATTAAAAAGGTGGTTTCAGGAACATTGCTGGTGTCTTTGTTCCTCTTGTTTTTAAATGTTGTACTAATGAACACACAAATCGATGTCTGGATTGATAGATATAAAGGAAATATGACTTGCCATTATAGTAAAAGTAATCTTGCAATATATTCCAAACTTCTTTTGTTCACCCACTCTTTGTTCATGTTCATACCCTTCACTGTGTCCCTGATGACTTTTCTTCTGCTAACCTTCTCTCTCTGGAAACATCTGAAGAGGATGCAGCACAATGCCAAAGGATCCAGAGATACCAGCACTGCAGTCCATGTGAAAGCCCTGCAAACTGTGATTGCCTTCCTGCTACTTTATACCATATTTTTTCTGTCCTTTCTTGTACAAGTTTGGAGCTCTGATATTATGGAAAAAAATATGATCCTTTTGCTTTGCGAAATTGCTGAAATTTCTTTTCCTTCTGGTCACTCCTATGTGCTGATTCTGGGAAACAGGAAGCTGAGACAGGCCTCTCTTTCAGTGCTCTGGTGGCTGAAATGCAAGGTCAAAGATACGGAGACACTGGGTCCATAGGACATGTCAGGGATCATACTTATGTTCTAGAGGAAATTCATATCACAAGAAATTCCTGTATTTATGAATTTATATTTTCAAATATTTTGTTACATGTAACTTTGTGAATTTTATGAAAATCTATTTGGAATAAGCACTATACATACACATTTAACGCTTGCTATACATATAATATATATGGGGCTGGAGCAGTGGCTCAGCAGTTTCGGCACTTGCCTGGCAAGCACGAGGACCGGGGTTTAAACCCCAGCACCACGTACACAACTAAGTGTTGGAGCAACTAAGGCCATGTGAAAAACTAAATAAAGTTGTTTCTCTCTTTCTCTGTCTCTCTCACTGTCCCTCTCTCTTTATTAAAAAAATAATATATATAGATTTATATTAATAGATGATTAATAGATGTGTGCGCAGAAGTCTATCAGTGCAAATAAATAAAAGAAATATTTATAGTAACAAAATATGAGGGTCTAGAGCATGGCTCAAGTGATTGGAGTGCTTACCTGGAATGTGCCAGGACCCAGGTTCAAACCCTAGCACCACATACACAATTAAGTGTCAGAGAGACAATGACCAGATGAAAAAAAATTTAAAAACCTGATTCTCTCTTTCTCTCTCTCTCACTCTCTCTTAAAAATATGAATATTGTGTATAATTAATCTTTTTCTGACTATACAATAAGAACAGTAAATGTGTACATATACATGTGAGACAAAGTGACTAAAAATAGAACTTTATAATTATATACTCATAGAAATAAATGTCTAATTAAGAGATGTGCCTAAAAGATCAGAGAAGAAATTTAATAAAAAATATGGAGTTTTGGAAGTCAAATACACTAACTCTATCATTTTAAAAGTAAGACTCAATTGAAAAATAAAAAAAATTCCTGAGACATATAAGACTACTCTCTTCCTATTTTCTATATATAGTATCAATTTCAAATTTGAGAATTCTTGGAATATATTTATTATCATTAGGAATGTACAATTCACATTTAGAATGCATTAAACTCCCCTATGTAGGTTTTAGGTATTTAGCATAGTCCATTTAAATTTTAATGCTCACAAATTCTCCATCATGGCTATTGGTAGTCATTTGATTGAATATCACACTGGGAAGTTGATGTTTTTGTTACATTTCATGTCATCATGTATTTATTTTATTAAAATTGGGGTGGAAAACAATCATGTTGTCTTACGAACAGAAATTTAGTGTCATTTTGAGTAGCCAATACACTATAATTGCCATGAATTTTTGTTATAGTTCCATGTTGCTAGTATTGATTATAGTGCCTGAAATGAAAGGTAAATTAAGAAAATTGAAGGAATTTATAAATATATGAAAAATTCAGAATAAATTAAGTTTAAAAGGGAAAATAAAATGAGAGAAATGTGGTCATATACCCTGTTTTCAGTGTTGTTAAATCTTCATTATGATATAATCCTGGATACTGTTAGGAATGAATAATTCTTTATTTAGGTTTATTCTCATTATAAACATTTTCACACACTTGGCTTTGTCTATCGAATTGATTTTCTTATCTTTCTAATGTAATTAATTCATTTATGTATTTGAGGGAAAATTGTGAACTTTTTATGTGTTTTTTGGAGACATTTTAATGAGAAACAGACTCTATGACATAAAAAGTGGGCTTCTGTAATAGGTATCCATTAGAAAGAGCATGCTGTATTTATTATGTAGCTGGTAACCTGCACTTCACATATCTATTAGGACTAACATTATGTAATACTGGTTTTTCATGTGAGGTAAATGAGGTTCCAAGATGTTAAAAAGACTAGTCCAGCAGTGTGTCAAGATGCCAACAGAGTTAATAAACCACCAGCAAAGGCAGGTGACCCCAAATTTAGATGGAGCATCAACAGGAAGAGGTGTTCACAACCATATCTGGAACATTGTGGAAGAAACACATGCATAATAATACAAATATTGTGCTTATATTAAGAGCTCTTGATATTGTTTATGATGCTTGCTCCCTGTTAACATGTACAGTAAAGATGGAGCACCACCTCTTGTTAGTTTGATAATTAGAACCCAACTGCCTTTCTGTACTCTCATGCGTGCTTTGTGTTTTAAGCTCATTCTTTTGGTGTTTGCAGATAGACTATCACATCATATGCATGTAATTACTTCTAATGATTATTTTACTTGCTCCCCCTAATTATTTATTCAATGTTCATCAGGGAAATTGGTCTGTAGTTTTCTTTTCTTGACGTGTTTGTAGACAACTGAAATTAGATCCTTACCTGTCACCCTGTGCAAAAATTAAATCAAAATTGTTCAGAGGATTGAATATTAAGCCAGCAACTTTAAATTTACTTGAAAAAGAAGTAGGATCAACACTACAGGACATAGTGGTAAGTGCTGCCTTCTTTAACAAAACTCCCATGGTACAAGCAGTAAACTCAAGAATAAATGAATGGGATGCAATTAAACTAAAAAGCTTTTCCACAGCTTAAGAACTGGTCAAGAGTATCAAGAAAGATCCTACAGAATGGGAGAAACTTTTTTGCCTGCTACACCTTGGACGGAGGGTTAATATCCAGAATATACAAAGAACTGAAAAAACTAAACAGCAAAATCACAAATAAGCCAATCAATAAATGGGCTACAGAAGTAAAAAGAAACTTCTCAGCAGAGGAAGTGCAGAAAGCCCATAAATATATGAGAAAATGCTCTACATCATTAGCAATAAGAGAAATGCAAATCAAAACTTCACTGAGATTCCATCTCACACCTGTTAGAGTGGCAAAAATGAAGAATACGAACAACAACAGATGCTGGAGGGGCTGTGGGAAAAGAGGAACACTGTCACATTGCTGTTGGGACTTTCTCTCACTGTCCCTTTCTTTCTTAGGAAAAAAAAACTTCAAAGAAAGACAGTAACTTCCTTTAAATAAACCTATGTACAACATTAATATGGAAATGGATACATTTTGTCTTATGGATGAGATGGGTAGGAATTTTCCTTGTTTCTATTGTCAGTTTGTATTGAAAAGACTGTGTTTTCCTGGCAGCTGTTGTTCTGGTGGAAATGAAAACTGTTCCCCAGCCAGAGGAAAAGTTCATGGGTGGGACCTCAGTGGGAGCTGCTCAGAGGTGAGCACAGTCCTCCCTCTCTGTGACCCAAGTTCTGTCTCTTTCCCAAAAACCCATGAAGCTTCCCCTGCACACAGCCCTACCCCTGGGCTCGTTTGCTTTCCTCTGTCATATTTCTAGAACTCCTCTTTGCTATGCGGAAGGAGCCAAGCCACAGGGCCTTCCTGACTCCACCCTGATGGTATGTTTGCACTTTTTTTTTTTAAGATAGAAAGAGAGAGAGGAAATCAATTTTATTTATTTTTTTTCATCTGGCCTTTGTTTCTCCAACACTTAGTTGTGTACGTGGTGCTGGGGTTTGAACCTGGTACCTCGCACATGCCAGGCAAGCTTCCAACTGCTGAGCCATCACTCCAGCCTTGTACTTCTGTTCTTGAGTTTTCCCTTAGAAATCTCTTGCTGGGCCAATCTACCTTCTCAGTCTGTCTTTTTCCTAAATGTCGGGCATTGTGAGTTTTTTTGCATTGATTTTACTTCTTTGCTCAGTATAGTTTCAGGGGACTGTGTGCAGGTTCAGCCCTACACACTGGAATACCCTATCATCCTCTGCTGTCTTTAAAGTTTACGTATGCTTTTATGCTGACTTTGGAAGTTGTTGCTGTCCCTTTGTCATTGGTCTTTTTAACTTTTGAACAATTTTATCATGCTACCTATTCTCCATCTCTCCCAGGCAGTGTGTTGTCCTCTATCTATGTTGTTGCCTTAGTGATGATCATGATGCATATGCTGGGAGGGGAGCGCAGGTGGCTACAATCTGAAAATCACTGGTGCATATAAAGAAGTGGTCCCTACTGAGCAAGGGGGAGGCAGTGAATGGGTAGAATTCTTTGTGTGTGGGTGAGCTCATTCACCTCAGTGGCTCCTTCATAACTCAACAGGAGCATTCCCACTGCCTTTCAAATTCAGGGATAAAATAACCCTAATAGTGCATGAGTAATACTTGGGGGCATTTTGAAACAAATCCTTCATGACAATCACAGCACCAAGGAAGAGTTAGATGCACATGAAGTGTAGAACCAGTGAAAAAGCTGAATTCTGGGATTTGGAAAAAAGTGAGGATCGGAATGTAAATAAATGTGTGTTACTGTGTATTCCTTTGTGTGTGTGCATGCATGGCCTCATAAAAGGTAAAAGAATAGATATGTATTTTTTTCTGTTCCAAACATTTAAGCCATAATCTATATGTGATTATAGGATGACTCTTGTGCTCTTTTTGAAGGGCATTGAACAATGTGTATATAGCTTCTGATATCTAATTTTGAAGTGTTTAAAAACCTTGGTGATTAGGAAGTTCCGTATACCAGTTTAGAATCTAATTACATGATTCATGTGTTAGTATTTTGTAAGACTTCTTGCCCATAACTCCAGTAGTCTGACTAAAATATGTAAAGAAAAAATACCAATTGGATGCAAATAAATGAATCTTTATTTGCATGTGAGTCCAGGAGAGTCCAGCATTTCCTTCAACATCAACTACAAAAGACAATTTTGTGTAAGCCCCTTTAGATCATGATGATGCTTAACTATGAGCTCCGGGAAATCACAAGATTTTCATGAAGGCTGTGAACCGACTCTAGATGTTTGCTGGTTTGACCTTGTACATGGGAGTTTTTCAAAGAGAGTATGGCATGAATTTTCAAGAATTAAGCCTTTTAGATGGATGCATTAACAAATTTGCTGTGATTTTAGACACGGGTTTTTCTAACAGACAATGCTTGATGTTGAACAGAGCATATTTACAATCATCATAAGTGTGGAATTCATAATGGGAAATTTAGGAAATGGATTCATAGCCCTGGTGAATTGTGTGGACTGGGTCAAGAGAAGAAAGATCTCTTTAATTGATCAGATCCTCGCTGCTTTGGCACTCTCCAGAATTGGTCTCGTCTGGTTGTTTTTCTTAGATTGGTGGATATCTGTACTGTATCCAGCTTTATGGACTATTGGAAAAATTATGAGAATCATTCGTATTACCTGGACAGTGACCAACCATTTCAGCATCTGGCTTGCTACAAGCCTCAGCATCTTTTATTTTCTCAAGATAGCCCATTTTTCTCACTCTGTTTTTCTTTATCTAAGGTGGAGAGTTAAAATAGTTATTTCAGTGACACTGCTGATGTCTCTAGCCCTCTTGTTTTTAAATATTATATTTGTAAATGCACAAATTGGTTTCTTGGTTGATGGATATGAAGGAAACCTGTCTTACAGCTCCAGTCTGAGTAGAGCTGTACGATTTTCCACACTTTCATCACTCACCGTCACCATGTTCACATGCATACCCTTCACTGTGTCCCTGACGACTTTTCTCCTGCTAATCTTCTCTCTGTGGAAGCATCTGAGGAAGATGCAGCACAGCGCCAGAGGATCCAGAGACGCCAGCACCACGGCCCACATGAGAGCCCTGCAAACTGTGATCACCTTCCTGCTCCTATATACTGTTTTCTTTCTGTCCTGTCTTTTCCAGTTTTTGAGCTCTGAGTCCCTGAGCAGTAGTGTGATCATGTTTTTAATCCAGGCTAGTGGAACAGCTTTTCCTTCAGGTCATTCATTGGTGCTGATTTTGGGAAATGGCAAACTGCGACAGGCCTCTCTTTCAGTGCTGTGGTGGCTGAGGCACAGGTTCAAAAATGTGGGACCATTATGTTGATAGACCCTTTTGGCATCATTTTGCATATTCTAGAGAGAAATAATTTAATGTGAAATTCTTAGGTCTGTACTTTCCAAATATTCTTCTATTAAATCTAGCTTTATCAATTTTACAAAATTATGATTGAAATAAAGATTACTTATACTGCAACCTTAGCATTACATATACATGTTTGTAAAACAGTGTACTTATACCAGGAAGGATATCAATGCTGACAACTCTAAAGATAATAACTTTTATAGTAACAAATAATATGAATTTTCTGTCAGTCATTAATTTTTTAATTATAAAATGAAAACTGTAAAATATATAATATTTATGTATTTATTTATGTACATGAAACATAGTTACTAAAAATAAACTATAATTATACACAAAATTAATTCCTTAGTGTAGAATGTGTCTAAAGTATCAGATAAGAAATGAAAAATGAAATATAGATTATCAAATATCTATGTACTAATCTTTCATTTCAAATATAAGACCTAATTTGTGAATATTTTAAAAATTTCCTCATAATCATGAGGAGGATTTATTCTAATTATCCTATTTTATCCATTTCAGATTCATGAATTCTTGGCAGGTATTAATCTTAATAAGAACATATAATTTACATTGGAAATCCATGGGGAAATATATAGTGCATTTTGCAATGTATTATATAATGTACAACAATTTTCAAATATGTCTCACAAAACTTTTACATTTTAATGGGTAGGACTACTGAATCTTGGCTGATAATGGTCTTTTAATGTATATTACTCTGAAAGATTAGTGCTTATGTTAACTTTGTTTCATCATGAACTTGTACTCTACTAATATGGAAAAGAACTAGTTTGTCATAGAAACTGAAAATTAGAGTAACTTATGAATTACAACCACATCAAAAAACCACAAAAACCCACACGAGCTTTTGTTATTTGTATATGCTAATAATATTGATTAAGTAGAAAATAAAAAAGCAACCTTATAAAATGGGTGAAAGTTTTATAAAAATTAGGCTGAAGAGGTGGGTTAAAACACAGGGAAACATTGTTATGTGCCCTCTGTTCAATGTAAAATCTTCAATAATTTAGACTTCTGTATATTTTTGAAATTGATGAGTTTATTCATGACTCGTTTTCATAAATACGTTCTTTCAAACTGCAGGGATTGCATTTTGGGAAGATTTTCTTGTTCACCCATTGTTCATTCTGTCATTCATTCACATGTTCATTGAAAACAATCTTTGTCAAACACCTCTTCTATCTGTGTTTTAGAGGCATTTTAATGAGAAACTGTACTATAAAATAAAAAGCAAAACATCTGTAAGAGTAGCCACTAAAAAAGAGGACATTGCAGTGTTTGTGTGGTTAATAATCTGTATAATTCTCAAATTTGGGGTCTTCCTGTATGTGTAATACTATTTTTCCTGTGAAGAAACTGAGGTTCTGAGTTTTTAAGACACATACTGTGCTGTGTGAAAGGCCAGCAGACAGCTAAGGTGATAACCCGCCTCAGAGCAAAGCTCCCCACAAGCTCAGATGAAGGATCTGCAGGAGAGGCTGCTCAGAGCCATGTCCAGAATGTCGTGGAAGAGCATTTGAAAGAATATGCAATTTTGATGTCTGTAGTGTATGTTCATATTTTTTCCTATGATATTTACAATGGATTAATATTTCCACAAAAGGTAGCATACTGTTTCTGCTTGTTTGCTGAATTGGAAGTCAGCAGCTACACTGAAGGTGTCAAATGTGCTTTGGTTTAATCTGAATCTCATCTTTTGCTGTTACACAAATATATTTATAAAGACTATTTTTTATTTCTTCCTTCTAATGATTTCATTTTTTAGCATGGCCTTCTTAATGACAATGCTTGAATGTTCAAAATTAATGTCGGTGCTGATGACTGGCATCTCTATTTGTGAACTGAGAGTTTGCTAGTGTTTCACAAGTAAGTGTAATATTGACTTCATCTGTGACTTTTTACAATCATATTACAGAGCATCTTTCTCTTTCTTACTGCCTGTGATACTCCAATAAAACCTGTGCTAAAAGTGTCAAATGTGATACTGTTCTATGAGCTTTAACACAGGTATAAATTCATGCAAATTCCACTAGAAATGGGCCACACAGCAATTGCAACACTCCCCAAATCCCTACATACTTCCTTTTGTGGTCAAACCCTCACACCACCCCAATTCCCACAAACACTCTTTTATCTTCTATTCCTGCAGACTTGCCTTTTCCAGACTGACACATAATAGATCACACAGGGTGTACCTGGAGATTGCCTTCTCTCACTCAGCATAGGTCTTTGAGCTTCACTCACACAGATACTTTGTATGCAGAATTTTCAGTGAAGAGGTATATGTTCGAAATAGAACTACTTGTTTTTATTGGGAAAGGATAGTAAATAATTCAATTCCTAGGACATATTTAATATAATTCCTAGGATATATTTAGGATCACAGTCCTATTTCTCAGAAGGACTGTTGAAAATATGTGCTGGTTATCTATTGGGATATAATTTTTGAGATTTCTCTTGTGATTAAAATTGGTATTTTTCCATTGTGAGATTATCTCTCATTACTTTCTGAATTTCAATTTACCTCTTGGATCCACTATACTATAATATATACAGGTGTGAGTATATCACATATGATGGTTCAATAATTATGGACCATAAAGTGGGAAAGACATATGCACTGCTATTAACATGTATCACAATTTTAGTTGGCCTGAGGAGAGGGAAATTTATTTATTTATTAATTTTTTAAAGAGAGGGGTACAGTGAGAGGAGAGAGAGAGAAAGACAGAATGAATTTTATTTAGTTTTTCATGTGGCTTTCATTGCTCTGACATTTCACTGTATATGCGGTGGTGGGGTTTGAACCCAGGTCCTCGCACATGCCAGGCAAGAGCCACAACCTCTAAACCACCGCTCCAGCCTTGAGAGGGAAATTTATTAACATTTAATAAGAACAGAAGAGATGGTAAAATGTCCAGAGTCCCAATTAAGGTCTTATTCAAAGGCAGAGACCACACCAGGATGTGTGGTCTTTCAGTTCTTGTTTGAGGACCTCTATTGAAGTTTTCAAACTTCTTTCATTCACCAACTCATGTTCATGTTCACATCCTTTACTGTGTCCCTGACAGCCTTTCTCCTGCTAGTCATCTCCCTGTGGCAATATCTGAAGAGGATTCAGCACAATGCTGAAGGATCCAGGGATGCCAGCGCCAGGGCCCACATGGAAGTCTTGCAAACTGTGATCACTTTTCTGCTACAATATACCATTTCCTTACTTTCTCTTTTCATATGAATTTCTACTGTGATTTGGTTGAGAAAAATATGATGGTTTTATTCAGCAAGGCTACTGGAATTGCTTTTACTTCAGATCACTCATTTGTCCTGATTCTGGGACACAGGAAGCTGAGACAGGCCTCTCTCATGGTGCTGTGTGGTGGCTGAGGCGCGGGTTCTAAGATGCAGAATCCTCAGGTATCTAACAAATTTTGCTGATCATTGTGTGTATTCTTGAGGGAGATTGGTTTATGAGAAATTCTTGTTACATTATAAATTTGTGTTTTCCCAGTGTTCCTGCATTGTCTATAAGTTTGTGAGTTGTTATAAATGTGTTTAGAATAAATACTAATCCAACATATTAGAAATGTAGCAGAACATTTAGAAGAATATATATTAATATACATAAAACAAAAGGATATCAATATAGACTTATTGAAGATAAGAACTTTATATTCATAAATGTTATGAGTTTTGTGTCAATCATTAACATTTTTGAGACTTAAAATGAGAAACCTGTTATGCATGTGCAAATGCATGTTTATGTTATTATTAAAAATACCTTTATATTATGCAAATAAAATTTTAATGTAGAAGATGTATCAAAATTTAGATTAGAAATGAACATAAAGTTAAAATGTTGGAAGTAAGACAGTGTAAATGCATGATTTCAAATATATGTCCCAATATTAGAAACCTAAAAATTCCTCAGAATCACATCAAGTGACTGTTTTTGTTGCAACATTCTTATTCAAGTTCAAGAATTCTTTGAACTTATTTATCATTATCAGTTATAACTGATATGGTGTTTATATTTGGAAATACATCATGTTTTTCAATGTAATTGTGTGTCCCACAATTTAATTTAATGCACAAGAATGTCAAATAATGGTTTTAATAGTCTCTTAACTAAATATAACACTAGGATTTTATATTGTTATACTTTCTCACAAACCTAAAATTTACTAGGGTGCAAAATGACCAAAATTCAGAGTAATTAATGGAAGACCATAATATAATTAACATTAATTTGTATGACTGTATAAGATATTAATATTGATTGTGTGGCAGAAATAAGAAGTAATTTAATAAAATTTAGAAATGATTATATTCAAGGGCTGGGATGCACAGAGGAAAACATAGTCACATGTCCTATGTTCAAGGGTGCTAAATTTGAGTAAGATAGAATCCCATATAATTTTAGGAATGGAAAATTCTTTACATGTGGCTTATGATCATAAAGAAATCCCTTTGAATTGCGGGGTTTATATATGGAATAAATTTTCTTGTTATCCCAATGCAATTCACATATTCATTGAAAAATAAATATTGGATATCTTTTCTTTGTGTCTTTTGGAGACATTTCAATATGAAACAGATTCAATATAATAGAATTGGGCACCTGTGGTAAGTAGCCATTAAGGGGTATGTAATATTTATGTTGCAGGAAAATCTGATTTCTTTATAACTGTTTTGTACTCACATATGTGTTATACTATTTTTTTATGTGAAGTTGCTGAAGTTTTGAGTTGTTAAAAGACTTGTCGAGCAGTACATGACAATGCCAGCAGAAAAACAGAATAATAACCTTTGGTAAAGAAAGAGTGTCCCTCAATTCAGACGAAGCATCAACCAGAAGAGGCTGCTTGCAGTCACATCGAGAATCTAGTGGGGGGAAATGAAAGATGTAAAAGAATGGGAAATGTTGGTGCTTAGGTTAAGTGTTATTAATTTTTGTTTTTGACATTCAGTGCTGGGTACATGGGTATGCAAGGTACAGGGATTACTTTTGCTTGTTTGCTGAATTAAAAGATGCATGTGTCCAAATGTCATGTGAATGTTCTATTTTGTGCTTGTCTTTTGCAAACAGAAGATTGTCATCTCTACATAATTGTTTTGCAGTGATTTTTTAACTTCTTAATGATAATTCTTTTTTATTTGTGTTGGAATTTTAATGAAATCACTCAAAAATTCAAAATGTTTGGTAATTGTGGTGATAACCAGCATTTTTGCAAATGTTTCGCCAATAAGCATAATGCTAACTTAAGCTTTGTGATAAATAATTTTTTATAGCCCAGAGAGAATCTTCTCTTATTTTCCTGCAGATAGTAATCTAATACTACTTTTGCCTGTGGTAAAAGTACCAAATGCTGTACAGTTCTAGAAATTTTAAAGCATTTATGAATTCAAGTGTCCACCACCACCCTCATGGACACACAGCAGATCCATCATCCCAAAACTCCCAATGCTTCCTCTCTGTGGTCAAAGCATCACTTCACTCTACCTTTTACAAATAATCATCTGTGATCTCTCCCTATAGATATGCATTAAACAGAACATTACATAAATAAGATCATGCAGGATGTGCCTGGAAATTGCCTTCTTCACTCGGTATAATGTGTTTGAGAGTCATCTATGTTGCTTTTCATGGCTGAGTACAGTGTGCCATAGTTTTCGTTCCATTTACCCATTTGTTTGGTTTCTAATGTTTGGAAATTATGAGCAAAATTGCTATAAACAAACGAAAATGTATCAAATGTTCCATTATTATTATTTTGATCATATAGTTCCCTCTCCTCTGATCAATTGAAAGACAGATCAAGTCAGTAGTACTTAAAACAATGGTATGTCTCTTATTCATATACATATTTGCAAACTCAGAGTGTATCTACAAAGGAATGACAGGTACTCTGCAGAGAATAAAATAAACAGATTGAATCACATGAGAAATTTTATGAAAAATAATTTGCCATAAGGCAAATGATTCATATTTTTAGAAATGTTTATATTTTATTACTTAGTTTATGAAATCTATGGTTCATTCTGAATAAATTAGTAACAGATACAATGCCAGCTGATATGATTCCTCATCAATAACATGCTAATGTGATTCATTTGATTAATCTTTCCACTCTAATAATTTTTCCATTTTTAATTATAAGTAAAAGATTTATTACTCATTAGTGATGCTACACAACAGCTGTGGCTATTCAATGCTGCAGGTGGCCCATTTCCCCTGCATTCTTTCAAACACATAATCATTACCTAGTAACATATTCCTCCCCTCCATTGCAAACCCCAGTCCCCTAAAGTCTTGGCCTCTCTTCAGTCAGTTGGTAAAACACTGCTTACCTACATCCCATGATAGTCCACTGTGAATCCGAGAGTATGTGGAGCACAGTAGGCAGGATGACTGACATCATAATTTTATACCATGCTCAGTCCCTTCCAAATCCTCTTTGGCACAGACAATACCAAATATTAAAAGACGGTGACCCCCTTGTTCAGAAAAATAGACTGCAGTGATCCTCATTTCATGAAGTAAGGCCCTTCCTCTCACAGATTCCTTGCTGGACACCACCATAAAAGGCTTGTAAGGAAGATTTAAAACTCAAAAATAGTAAGATAAACTTTGCAAGTAATCTAAAAATTGATATTTTATAACTTGAAGATAATTGGACATTTGCAAATGTCCTTGCACCTTTGATAAGCCATGATTTTAAACAGATTTTGACTATAATATGAATATAATATGCAAAACCAAAGGTTTATCTTGGAGAAGTAGAGACTTATTTGTTCTTCCTATAAATTCTCTGATACAGAGTATAACGTGAGAATTGGTTAAATAATTTAGGATTTTCCAGTTGTTATACTTCTGAAAGATTTCTCTCCAGGGTATCTTATCTGATGTGTACTGAGAGCTGAGTTCAGTCTAAAATAATTGCCATGCTAGGTGCATTTGTAAGAGTTTTCTCCAGCATGAACCCATTGGTGAATTCTGATGTCAGACTTTCACCTTAAGGCCTGGTCACATCTAGTGCATTAGTAAGATTCTTGGGCTAACTCACGGTTACCAAGCCTTAAATGAAGCCTAAAGGCTCTGCACATTCATTAAACGTAGAAGGTATCGGTCCAGTAGGAACTCTCTAATGATCTTGCATGACTTGAACGTTGACTGAGACTTTGCCAAATTTATCTTGTGGCTTTCTTCTCCAGGAAGAAATCTCTAATGATATTCATGGTGTGAATTGTCACTGAAGACATTTCCATATCCTCTCAAGTGTGATCAGTTAGGTCTAATGTATGAAACGTGATTAAAGTCCTTGCCACAGTCATTACATTTGTAGTTTTTCCTCCAATATGAATTATCGGGTGTTGTTTATTACATTTGAAAGACTTCTTCTTTCCAATATGAATTCTCTGATGTTGTTTAAAATGTGAAATATGATTGAAGACCTTGCCACATTCTTTCATTTGTCCAGTTTCTCTCCAGTGTGAATTGTATGATGACTTGAATGGTTCTATTTTGGATTGAATACCTTGAAACTTTTGTTAAAAAATGTCATTTCTCTCCAGCATGGATTATCTGCTGCATAGTAAAGTGTAAGTCATATTTAAAGCATCTGCCACACTCATCCCATTTGTGATTTGTGTTTCCGATACCCATATGAATAATAAAACATTATAAAATCATTTTTATATTTATGAGCAATGTTTGTGTTGACACTTAATGGAATCTTTTGGTGGGTTGAAAGTAAGAAAGCATTATTGACAGACTACTCACAAAAATTCCACTCATTCCTATCATCTTGAAATAGCTACAATTCAGGAAGATATGACTGAATGTTAATACAAGCAAAACTTTAATATTTTTCTATTCTTTTCCTTCTACCATGTTTGTCTTTCTGCCAGTGAGATTTTCCTTTAGGTCATATAAAGTCCTGTGTAAAAGGCAAAATATTTATATGATCCAGAGGAAAAGCAGAAGTACTGGAAATTATTTTGGCTGAATAATATTGTTCTGTTGTGTACATGTTTGAATATGTAACAATGAATTCCACCATCATGCACAACTGTCATACACCTATAAAAATGAAAAAAATAAGAATGAAAAATAAAAACAAAACAAACTAAACCATAAAATGCCAAATAATTTTCTGAATGTCTCTGAAGCACAATTCTTTAACATCATAGCTTTCATGTGTTTCCAACATCACTGTCTGGAATATTTTTCCCAAATTGATTTTCCCCTGTAGTGGAAATTCTTGAAGACATATTAAGGAGTGATGTACTTTGCACTCTGGCCTTCACTCAACGAAGTCCATTGGTGTCTGTAAACAGCAGATTTTTGACTCATATTTTCAAAGTGTTTAGCAAAGTAATTATAATCCTTAATTCTTGGCTCAAAATATATCCTAGGGATTGAATAAACAAATTAATAAATTAATATTATTTCAAAACAACAAAGATTAATGCTATTCTCATATGGACCTTCTCACCGAAAATGTTAGTAATGAACTTACTTCAGAAAGACCGTTTAGGACTGAACCGTTTGTCTCCCAAATCCACATGTCGAGGCCCAATCCCCTAATATGACTGTTCTTGGAGAGGGGGTCTTTATGGACATCATTAAGGATAAGTGAGGTCATAAGGTGGGACCCTTATACAATGGGGCTGACATCCTATGAGAAAAGAAGAGACGCCAGGCTGCTGAGTGTATAGAGAAGTCCATTGGAGCTCACAGAGGACAGGTCCTCTGAGAAGGTGACTTGTGGAACAATCGCAAGGGCAGCCTCACAGGAATCCAATTCTGGAAATCTCTTGATCTTAAACTTCCATCTTCTAGATCTGTGAGGAAATAAATTTCTGTTGTTTAAGCAGCCAATCCATGGTAAGTCTCCCAACAAAGAAAAGCCCTCTACTGGACAAACTCGCTACTGAATTTTACCAGATTTTTAAAGAAGAGCTAATACCAATGCTCCTCATACTGTTTCACAAATAAAAAGGGAAGGAACACTTCCAAACCCACTCCACAAATCTAATATTACCCTGATATCAAAATCTGGTAAAGACACAACAAGAAAACTATAGACCAATATCCCTGATGAACTTAGATTCAAAAATCCTCAATAATATACTTTCAAATTAAACCAAATAACAGATTTCAAAGATCATACACCACTATCAAGTTGGTTTCATTTCAGGAATGCAAGGATGGTTCCACATACACAGATTAAAGGTGAGTGTAGCCCTCACTGGGACCAAAGTTTTATCTCTTTTCTAAAACCCCACAAATTCCAGTAACATCACCCACTTCAGTCAAGACCACTTAATGAGTTGATTGCATTGCTCTTTGTCTTCTTTCCTAAGCTTTTCTTAGGAATTTCTCATGATGTCCTATTACTCCTTCTCCATGTGTCTCCTCTCTACATGTAGGGTAATTGTGAGAAATTTCCAGACGTTGGATTCACTGTGTTTGCTCAGCGTGTTTTTCAGGGGATCAAGGGTGGGTTCAGTCCTACACATTGGAATACCCATGTCTTTCTATGCAATCTCAGAGGTACATGAAATATATTTTTTTCTGATATCTGGGTCATTTTTCCTGAATTTGTTACAATATCTTAGTTTTTCATTAGCTATTAAACAGGATCAATTTTATTGTGATGCTATTCCCCATTTTGATCAGGCAATGTATCATCCTTTATCTACCCGGGTGCCTTTAGTTATGTTCATTGAGCAGACGTTGTTGGAAGGTGAGGGGAGGTGCATAAAATCTGGAGGTCTCTGGTGTTGATGGAGAAAAGATTCCTACTGGGCAAGGAAAGGCAGAGGATGAAGAGGATTCTTCCTGTGTGGATGAACTCATTTGCCCCTGGGGCAGCTTCAGGATTTCCCAGAGAGATTTCCAGTTGTTTTTTTATCCATTGAAGAAATATTTCAAATTTACTGAACATTTACTCGTAATACTCCATGATAAATATGCAAAATCATTTTTAAAAAAGTCTTAAGAACTGTCACAGTACTCACCATGAAGTAGGTGCATAAGGTTGAGGAAGTGAATAACCAGATTATTGAGATAAGAAAAATGTAATTTGGATACAAATAAATGTGTGTTTTGGGGTGAGTGTCTTATATAGGTGCACCTTTGTAAAAAAATAAGTATTTTCTTAATACTGAACTTTTGAGAAGTAATGCAAAATTATTAGATAACTCAGATTGTAGAAAGAGCTTTGAAGAGTATCTGTGTCAGTCATTGTTCAGACCTAATTTTGAAGTGTTTGTAAAACCTCAGTGGTTTGGAAATTCCATATATCAGGTTAAATTCTTGCTGCCTGCTATATGTGTATTTAGTAATGATTCTTGCTCAGAACTCAAAGAGTCAGATTAAATTCTGCAGATAAAGCAAAACAGCAAAACAATGCAAATAAGTATGTTTATTTGCATGTTAGCAAATGAGAATTCAATGTTTCCTTCATCATCATCTGTAAAAACCTGCAGGCTACTGTGCAACCTTGCACAGATTCTAGATGAAACTCAGTTGGGCTGTCTGGACAAAGTCAGGATTTTCATAAACTAAGTTCAGAACTGAACCATTAGTAAATCTTGATGTTTGCTGATTTGACATTGTATATGTGAGTTAACAGGGACAATATCATTAATTTTTCAAGTATCAGATGTATGTAACACATTTGATGGATACATCAAGAAATCTTCAGCATTAATATTAGAAATTGTGTTATTCTCTTATAGACATTAGAATTGGGTACATTCTCTTATAATGGGTGGTGTTATAGAGAGCATACTTACAGTTATTTTAAGTGTTGAACTTATAATTGGGAATCTAGGAAATGGATTCATAGTACTGGTGAACTGCATGGACTGGATCAAGAGAAGAAAGGTCTCTTCGGTTGAGTGGATCCTCACTGCTTTGGCACTCTCCAGAACTGTTGTGCTCTGGTTCATCTTACTAAGTTGGTGGACATCTGTGCTTTATCCAGATTTTTCAAAGACTTTAAAAATATTTGAGATGATTTATATGCCTCTGAGAATAACCAGTCATTTTAGTGCCTGGCTTGCTACATGCCTAGGTATGTTTTATTTTTTGAAGATAGCCAACTTTTCTAACTCTGTTTTTATTTACCTAAAGTGGAGAGTTAAAAAGGTGGTTTCAGTAACACTTATGGGATCTTTGATTCTCTTACTTTTAAATTTGGTACTGATGAACACATATGTTCACATCTGGATGGATGGATATAAAAGAAACATGTCTTATAATTTCAGTTCAAGGAGTTACGCACAATTTTACAAAACTCTTTTATGCATCAATTCTTTGTTCATGTTGGTACCCTTCGCTGTGTCCCTGGCAACTTTTCTTCTGCTAATCATCTCCTTGAGGAAACATATGAAGAAGATGCAGCACAAAGTCAAAGGGTCCAGAGATGCCAGGACCACGGCCCACGTGAAAGCCCTGCAAACTGTGATCGCCTTCCTGCTGCTATATTCCATTTTCTTTCTGTCATTTCTTCTGCACATTTGGAGTTTTGAACTGCTTGAGAAAAGCCAAATTGTTTTGTTTGTCTGGGCTACTAAAACTGCTTTTCCCTCCTGCCACTCATATGTCCTGATTCTTGGACATTGTAGGATGAGACAGGCCTTTCTTTCACTGCTGTGGTGGCTGAGGTGCAGGATCGAAGATGCCAGACCCGAATCAGGTCCATAGAGCATTGTGGGATCATCTTGCATATTCTAAAATCAATTCACAAGAAATTCTTGTATGCTTTCAATTTATGCTTTCCTAATATTCCTTTGTTGTTTCCATCTTTGTGAATTTACAAAATTAGATTTTGAATAAGTACTATCTACACATTTTCCTATGTTAGGAGTATATATGCAAGTTTGTATATTAATATAATTATAATGCAATATTAATGCAAAACACTTAAATATAAAAATCTGTATGGTAACAAGTAGCATAATTTTTTGTATTATTAGTCTTTCAGATTTTAAAATTAGAGACATAATAAATATACACACATATATGTATGCATGAGGCACGCTTACTAAAAATTTATTTTATACATATAATTTTTTAAATTAAAAGTTATGCTTCAAATGCCAGACAAGATATGAAGAATAATACGTAGATTGTTGGAAACCAAATATGCTTAATTTATCCTTTAAAGTATAAGACTCAATTTATTAATTGAATTTTTAAAAGTCCTCAAAATTTTTGGACTGCCTTAACTTTAATTCCCTAGCTGTATTATTATTTTTAATTTAAGAATTCCTTATACATTTTATAATTGTTAAAAATACATAATATGGGGGCTGGGGATTTAGCTTAGTGGCAAAGTGCTTGCCTAGCACACGCAAGGCCTCTAGGAAAAAAAAAGAATACATAATACGGACCTCTCCAAGCCACCGTTGCTGTAGTGGCCACCTCCTGACCTAGGTATTGATATCCTGGTTACCTGCAGTATGAGTGGAACTCGACATGTACCCTTCCGTGAAAATGGAGAGCGGAATTTGTCCGTGTTTGGGGACCAGGGCATCAGAGAGGCCATCTGCTCCCAGAACGTTTTGGCTGCAGCTTCTATTGCCAATATCATAAAGAGTTCTCTTGGTCTGGTTGGCTTGGATAAAATGTTGGTGGATGATATTGGTGATGTAACCATTAGAAATGGTGGTGCTGCCATCCTGAAGTTACTAGAGGTAGAACATCCTGCTACCAAAGTTCTTTGTGAGCTGGCAGATCTGCAGGACCAAGAAATTGGAGATGGAATTATCTCAGTGGTTATTATTGCAGCAGAACTTCTAAAAGATGCAGATGAAAAATGCAATCAAACAGAAAATTCATCCTACATCAGTTTTTAGTGGCTATTGACTTGCTTGCAAGGAAGCAGGGTGCTGTATCAGTGAAAACCTAAATACCAACACAGATGAACTTGGAAGAGATTGCCTGCTTAATGTTGCTAAGACGTTTATGCCATCTGAAAGTGTTGTAATAAATGGTGATTTCTACTCCTCTATAGAAAGGAAGAAATAGGGGGTATCTCAATACCTGACCTGAAATTATATTACAGAGCTGTAGTAGCAAAAACAGCATGGTATTGGTATCAAAACAGAACCGAAGACCAGTGGAACCGAATACAAGATCCCGAGACAAACCCCCATATCTTTAACTATTTGATATTTGATAAAGGGGGCAAAAATACAGTGTGGAAGAAAGATAGCCTGTTCAACAAA
>PVKS010016456.1:0-43929 GCA_004027875.1 Aplodontia rufa | reverse complement strand
ATCAAACACCATGGCGACCCCCAGCATCATAACAGGAACCAGCACCCTTCTGCTCCCGCGATGGGAAGGCCCGTGAGACCGGCCAGGGACTGACCTCACCCCCCAGTCGGTCCCCCGCTGGGCGAAACCCAGCAGGAATAGAGGGGCCAAGTGATTCTCAGAGGTCACAATGGACACGAACACTGGGAACAGGGTGCCTCTGAGCGCATCCCGGGCTTGGCGGAGCAAACCTTCCCCACAGACATTTACTCTCTCTTTCACCTTCCTGACCCCGTCCCAGCCCTGGAGGCTGTACCCCGGGTTGAGTGGAAAAGAGGATGGAGAAGAAAGGGTCATCACCGCCCACTGGGTGCCGGCTTCTCCCCGCCCCTCCAAGCTGAGGAGTGGAGGATCAACCACGACTGCGACCCCCAACTTCGTAACAGGAACGAGCAGCCTCCTCTCACTGCGACAGAATGGAAAGGCGTGGGAGACTCCCCAGGGACCGACCTCCCAGCCCAACCCGCCACTCCCTGGGTGGTGGACAGCAGGAAGAGAGGGGCCAAGTGACTCTCGGAGGTCACGTTAGACACGCCCCCTAGGAACAGGGCGCCAAGGAGCAGCACCCCGGACTTGGCAGAGCAACACTTCCCCAACGACTTTCCTCTTTCTCTCCCCTTCCCCACCCCATCCCAGCCTCGGAGTCTGTGCCCCAGGGCTGAGTGAAAAGAGGATGGAGTAGAAGTGCAGGGAAAGTGTCGTCATCCCCAACCAAGTGCCGGAGTTTCCCCCCTCCTCAAAGCCAACTAGGGGAGGATCAACCACCACAGCGACCCCCAATTCGTAATGGAAACCAGCACCCACCTGCCCCCACGATGGGAAGGAGAGTAGTGCGAATCCGGCCAGAGACCAACCTCCCTCCTACCTTGCCCCATGCCCGGCGGCGGACAGCAGGAAGAGAGGGTCCAATAGACTCTCAGAGGTCCCAGTGGACATGCAACCTGGGTAAAAGGCGCTATGGAGCGGCCCCTCAGGCTTGGCGGAGGAACCCTTTCCCACCGACCTTTCCTCTCTCTTTCCCCTTCCCGACCCTTCCCAGCCCCGGAGGTTGTGCCCCCGGGCTGAGTGAAATGATGATGGAGTAGAAGTGTGGGAAAGGGTCGTCACCCCCAACCGAGTGCCGGCTTCACACCCCTCCAAACAAAGGAGGGCAGGATCAATCACCAAGGTGAACCCCTTTCTTAACGGGAACGAGCACCCTCCTGGACCCGCGACTGGAAGGAAAGGTGTGCGAGACCCGCTAGGGACCGACCTTCCCCCCATCCGGCCCCCCACTGGCGGCACCCAGTAGGAAGAGAGAGGCCAAGTGACTCTCAGAGGTCACGTTGGACACACCCACTAGGAACAGGGTGCCAGGGAATGGCACACTGTGCTTGGCAGAGCGACAGTTCCCCACTGAACTTCCCTCTCTCTCTCCCCTTCCTGATACCTCCCAGCCCTGGAGTATGTGCCCACGGATGGAGTGGAAAGCAGGATGGAGAAGAAGTGTGGGAAAGGGTTGTCACCGACCACAGGGTGCCTGCTTCTCCCCACCCCTCCAAGCCGAGGAGGGCAGGATCAACCACCATGGCGACACCCAGCTTTGTAACAGGAACCAGCACCCTCCTGGCCCTGCAACGGGAAGGCCCGGAAGACCTGCCATGGACCGAAATTACACCCCACACTGCCCCCCGCCGGGAGGCACCACCAGGAAGAGAGCAGCAAATCAATGCTAGGCGGTCCCATTGGACATTTCCCCTGGGAACAGGGCACTTCTGAGCGCATGCGGGCTTGTCGGAGAAGCCCTTCCCCACCGACCTTTACTCTCTCTCTCACCTTCCCGACCACGTCCCAGCCCTGGAGGCTGTGCCCCCGGGCGGAGTGAAATGAGGATGGAGTAGAAGTGCGGGAAAGGGTTGCCACCCCCAAATTGGTGCCAGCTTCTTCACACCTCTCCAAACGAAAGAGGGCAGGATAAATCAGCATGGTGAACCCCCTTCATAACGGGAGCGAGCACTCTCCTGTAGTCGCGACGGGAAGGAAAGGTGTGCGAGACCCGTTAGGGACCGACCTGATCCCGATCAAACCCAGAGCTGGCGTCGCCCAACAGGAAGAGTGGGGCCAAGTAACTCTTAGTTGGACACGTGCCCTGAGAACAGGGTGCCAGGGAGTGGCACCCCGGCCTTGCCTTACCAACACTTCCCCTCTGACCTTTCCTCTCTCTACCCTTCTCAACCCCAAACCAGCCCCGGAGGCTGTGCCCCAGGGTGGATTGGAACAGAGGATGGAGAAGAAGTGCAGGAAAGGGTCATCAACGCCCACAGGTGGCCGGCTTCTCCATGCCCCTCCAAGCCATGGTGGGGAGGATCAAACACCATGGTGACCCCCAGCTTCGTAACAGGAACCAGCACCCTTCTGCACCTGCGACGGGAAGGAAAGGCACACGAGCCCCGCCAGGAACCAATCTCCCCCCCAAACTGCCGCCTCTTGGGCAGCGCCAACAGGAAGAGAGAGGCAAAGCGATGCTGGGAAGTCCCGGTGGAAACGTCCAGGGGAACAGGGTGCCTGTGAGCGCATGCAGGGCTTGGCGGAGCAACCCTTCTCCACCGACCTTTCCTCTCTCTCTCCTGTTCCCGACCCTTCCCAACCCTGGAGGCTGTGCCCCCAGGCTGAGTAAAAAGAGGATGGAGTAGAAGTGCGGGAAAGGGTTGTCACCCCAACAGTGTGCCGATTTCTTCACACCCCTCCAAACCAACGATGGCAGGATCAATCACCACGGTGACCCCACCTCCATAACGGGAACGAGCACCCACATGCCCACGCGATGGGAAGGAGAAGCGTGCGATACCCGCCAGGGACCAACCTCTCCCCCCACCCTGCCAACCGACAGGCAGCTCCCAGCAGGAAGAAAGGGGCCATGTGACTCTCGGAGTTCACGTTGAACATGCCCCCTGGCAACAGGGCGCCATGGAGTGGCTTCCCGGTCTTGTTGGAGCAAAATTTCCCCATCGACCTTTGCTCTCTCTCTCCCCTTCCCTACCCCGGCCCAGCCCCGGAGTCTGTGCCCAGGGCTAAGTGAAAAGAGGATGGAGTAGAAGTGAAGGGAAAGTGTCGTCACCCCCCACCAGGTGCCGGCATCTCCCCGCGCGTCCAAGCCAACAATGGCAGGATCAACCACCACGGCGACACCCCCTTCATAAATGGAAAGAGCACCCTCCTGCCCCCGCGATGGGAAAGAAAGGATGCGAGACCTGCCAGAGACCGACCTCCCCCCACCCCGACCCGTGCCAGGCGGCAGATAGCAGGAAGAGAGGGGCCAAGTGACTCTCGGAGGTCCCGATGGACACCCCTCTGGGAACCGGGCGCCACGGAGCGGCACCTTGGACTTGGCAGAGCAAACTTTCCACACCACCTTTCCTCTCTCTCTCCCCTTCCCAACGCCATCCCAGCCCCGGAGGCTGTGCCCCAGGGTGGATTGGAAAAGAGGACAGAGAACAAGTGCGGGAAAGGGTCATCACCGCCCACTGGCTGTCGGATTGTCCTCGCCCATCCAAGCCAAAGAGGGCAGGATCAACCACCACGGCATCACCTCACTTTGTAACTGGAAAGAACACACTGCTGCCTCCACGACGGGAAAAAAAGGCACGCGAGACCCGCCAGGGACCGATCTCCCCTCCAAACCACCCACTGTGGGGTGGCGCCAACAGGAAGTGACTGGCAAAGCGATGCTGGGAGGTCCCGGTGGACACGTCCCCTGGGAACAGGGCTCCTTCAAGCGGCACCCCGGGCTTAGCGGAGCAACACTTCCCCACAGACCTTATCTCTGTCTCTCCCCTTCCCGACCCCGTCTCATCCCTGGAAGCCAGGCCCCCAGGCGGAATGAAAAGAGGATGGAGTAGAATTGCAGGAACGGGTCGTCATCTCCCACCGGCTGTCGGCTTCTACCCAACCCTCCAAGACCAGGAGGGCAGGATCAACTACCATGATGATCCCCCTCTTCCTAAGGGGAACGAACACACTCCTGCCCCCGCGAAGGGAAGAAAAGGCGTGAGACGCCCCCTAGGTACCGACCTCCCCCATCAAACCATCCCTGGCTGGGGAGGCGTTCAGCAGGAAGAGAGGAGTCAAGCGACGTTCGGAGGTCCAGGTGCACAAGACCCCTAGGAACAAGGTGCCGCAGAGAGGCCCCCCGAGCTTGGCGAAGCAACCCTTCCCCACTGACCTTTCCTCTCTCTCTCCCATTCCCGACCCTGTCCCAGCCTCTGAGACTGTGCCCCCGGGCGGAGTGGAAAAGAGAATGGTGAAGTGCGAGAAAGGGTTGTCACCACCCACAGGGTGCCGGCCTCTCCCCTCCCCTCGAAGCCGAAGAGGACAGGAGCAACCAACACGGCGATGCCCCACTTAGTAACGGGAATGAGCACCCTCCTCCCCCCGCGTTGGGAAGGAAAATCACGTGAGACCCGCCAGGGCTGAAATTCCATCCACACCCAATCCCCTGCCTGTCGGCGGCGGGCAGGAAGAGAGGGGCAAAGCGAGGTTCGGAAGTAATGGTGGACATGCCCCCTGGGAACAGGGCACCGCTGAGCACATCCAGGCCTTGGTGAAGCCACACTTCCCCACCGACCTTTCCTCTCTCTCTCCCCTTCCCATCCAAGGAGGCTGTGCCCCAGGGTTGAGTAAAAAGTGGATGGAGAAGAAGTGCACGAATAAGTCATCACCCCCCACCGGGTGCCGGTTTCTTCACACCCCTCCAAACCAATGAGGGCAGGATCAATCACCATGGTGACACCCTCTTCATAACTGGAACAAGCAACATTCTGCAACCGCAACCGGAAGGAAAGGCGTGCAAGACCCACCAGGGACCGACCACCCCCCAAAACACGGCAACCCACCGGGCGGCTCCCAGCAGGAAGAGAGGGGCCAAGTGACTCTCGGAGGTGAAGTTGGACAAGCCCCCTGGGAACAGGGTGCCAGGGAGCGGCACTCTGGGCTTGGCGGAGCAACACTTCCCCACCGAACTTTCCTCTTTCTCTCCCCTTACCGACCTTGTACCAGCCCCGGAGGCTGTACCCCAGGGCTGAGTGAAAAGAGGATGGAGTAGAAGTGCAGGGAAAGTGTTGTCATCCCCAACCAGGTGCTGGAGTCTCACCACGCCTCCAAGCCATCAAAGGCAGGATCAACCACCACGGCGAACCCCCATTCGTAACGGAATTGAGCACCACCTGCCCCCGCGATGGGAAGGTGAGCAGTGCGAGTCCGGCCAGAGACCGATCTCCCCCCTACCCCGCCCCATGCCTGGCGGCGGACAGCAGGAAAAGAGGGGCCAAGTGAGTCTCAGAGATCCCGGTGGACATGCCCCCTGGGAAAAAGGCGCTATGGAGCGGCCCCCAGAGCTTCGCAGAGCAACCCTTCCCCTCCGACCTTTCCTCTCTCACCCATTCCCAACCCAGTCCCAGCCCCGGAGACTGTGTACCTGGGCGGAATGTTAAAGAGGATGGAGAAGAAGTGCAGGAAAGGGTCGTCACTGCCCATAGGGTGCCGGCTTCTCCCCGCAGCTCCAAGCCAACGAGGGCAGGATCAACCACCATGGTGACACCCCACTTTGTAACGAGATGAGCATCCTCCTCCCCCGCGACGGGAAGGAAAAGCATGTGAGACCAGCCATGGACCGACCTCCCCACCCACACCGCCCCGCACCAGGTGGTGGCCAGCAGGAAGAGAGGGGCCAAGTGACTCTCAGAGGTCCCTGTGTAAACGCCTTCTGGGAAAAAGGTGCTGTGGAGCGGCTCCCCGGGTTTGGCGGAGCAACCCTTCCCCAACGACCTTTCCTCTTTCTCTCCTGTTCTCGAATCTTCCCAGCCCTGGAGGCTGTGCCTCCAGGCTGAGTGAAATGAGGATGAAGTAGAAGTGCAGGAAAGAGTCCTCACCCACAACCGGGTGCCGGCTTCTTCACACCCCTCCAAACGAAAGAGGGCAGGATCAATCACCATGGTGAACCACCTTCATAACGGGAACGAGCACCCTCTTGGACCCGCGACGGGAAGGAAAGGCATGCGAGACCCACTAGGGACCGACCTCCCCCACATCCGGCCCCCAGCCGTCATCGCCCAACAGGAAGAGTGAGGGCAAGTAACTCTCAGAGGTCAAGTTGGACACGCTCCCTGGGAACAGGGTGCCAGGGAGCGGGACCCCGGCCTTTTTGGAGCAATACTTCCCCACCGACCTTTCCTCTCTGTCCCTTTCCTGACTCCATCCCAGCCCCATAGGCTGCCGGATTCCTCTCGCCCCACCAAGCCAAAGAGGGCAGGATCAAACACCACTGCAACTCCAAACTTCGTAACAGCAACGAGCAGCATCCTCTCACCTCGACAGAAAGGAAAGGCGTGGGAGAATCGTCAGGGACCGAACTCCCAGCCCAACCCGCCATACGCCCGGCGGAGGACAGCAGGATGAAAGGGGCCAAGTGACTATCGGACTTCACGTTATACACGCCCCCTAGGAACAGGGTGCCACGGAGCAGCACCCCGGATTTGGCGGAGCAACACTTCCCCACCGAACTTTCCTCTTTCTCTCCACGTCTTGACCCCATCCCAGCACCCGAGGCTGTGTCCCAGGGCTGAGTGAAATGAGGATAGAGTAGAAGTGCAGGGAAAGTGTCCTCATCCCCAACCAGTTGCTGGAGTCTCCCCACACCTCCAAGCCAAAGAGGGCAGGAACAACCACCACGGTGACCCCCATTGGTAACGGAAACCAGCACCCACCTGCCCATGCGATGGGAAGGAGAGCAGTGCGAGTCTGGCCAGAGACCGACCTCCACTCTACCTCGCCCCAAGTGACTCTCAGAGGTCCCAGTGGACACGCCCCCTAGGTAAAAGGCGCTATGGAGCGGCCCCCCGGGTTTGGCTTAGCAACCTTTCCTCACCGACCTTTCCTCTCTCTCTCCCATTCCCGACCACGTCCCATCCCCGGAGGCTGTGCACCCGGGCGGAATGTTAAAGAAGATGGAGAAGAATTGCGGAAAATGTCGTCACCGCCCACTGGCTGCCGGCTTCTCCAAGCCCCTACAATCCAAGGAGCTCAGGATCAACTACCACGGCAACACTCCTCTTTGTAATGGGAATGAGCACCCTCCTGCCCCTGCGACGGGTAGGAAAGACCCGTGAGCCCCACCAGGGACCGATCTCCCCCAAACCGCCCCCTTTCGGGCAGCGCCAACAGGAAGAGAGGGGCAAAGCAATGCTGGGAGTTCCCGGTGGACACGCCCACTGGGGACAGGGTGCCTGTTAGCGCATCCAGGGCTTGGTAGAGCAACCTTTCCCACCAAACCTTTCCTCTCTCTCCCCTTCCTGACTCTTCCCAGCCCCGGTGGCTGTGCCCCTGGGCGGAGTGAAAGACGATGCAGTAGAAGAGCGGCAAAGCCTCATCACCGCCCACCGGGTGCCGGTTTCTTCAAAGCCCTCCAAACCAACAAGGTCAGGATCCATCACCCTGATGAGCACTCTTCATAACTGGAACAAGCACCCTCCTGCCACCCTGATGGGAGGAAAAGGCGTGCAAGCCCCGACAGGGACCAAACTCCCCCCTCATCCGGTGCCCGCTAGGTGGCGCCCAACAGGAAGAGATGGACCAAGTGACTTTCGGAGGTCAAGTTGTACAAGCCCCCTGGGAACAGGGTGCCAGGGAACGGCACCGCGAGCTTGGCGGAGCAACACATCCCCACCGAGCTTTCCTCTTTCTCTCCCCTACCCGACCCCGTCCCAGCCCTGGAGGCTGTGCCCCAGGGCTGAGTGAAAAGAGGATAGAGTAGAAGTGCATGGAAAGTGTCGTCAACACCCACCAGGTGCCAGCAACTCCCCGTATGTCTAAGCAAACAAGGGCAGGGTCAAACACCATGGCGACCCCACCTTCATAAAGGGAACGAACACTCTCCTGCACCCGCGATGGGAAGGAAAGGATGCGAGACCCGACAGAGACCAACCTTCCCCCCCACCCTGACCCATGCCGGGCGGCGTATAGCAGGAAGAGAGGGGCCAAGTGATTCTCGGAGGTACCGATGGACACCCCTCCTGGGAACCAGACGCCAGGGAGCTGCACCCCGATTTGTCGGACCAACCCTTCCCTACCAACCTATCCTCTCTCTCTCCCCTTCGCGACCCCATCCCAGCCCCGGAGGCTGTGTCCTACGGTGGATTGGAAAAGAGGATGGAGAAAAAGTGCGGGAAAGGGTCGTCACCGCCCACTGGCTGCCGGATTTTCCTCGCCCCTCCAAGCCAAAGAGGGCAGGATCAACCACCACGGCGACCCCCCACTTTGTAACGGGAAAGAGCATATTCCTGTCTCATTGACGGGAAAGAAAAGCATGCGAGACCCGCCAGGGACCGTTCACCCCCCCCAACCGCCCTCGTCGGGCGGCGCCAGCAGGGAGAGAGGGGCAAAGCGATGCTTGGAGGTCCGGACGGACACGCCCCCTGGGGACAGGGTGCCTCTGAGCTCATCCAGGATTTGGCGGAGCGAACCTTCCCCACCGAACTTTCCTCTCTCTCTCTCTCTTTCCCGAACCTTCCCAGCCCCAGAATCTGTGCCCCCAGGCTGAGTGAAAATAGGATGGAGTTGAAGTGCAGGAAAGGGTCGTCACCTCCCACAGGGTGCCGGTTTCTTCACACCCCTCCAAACCAACGAAGGCAGAATCAATCAATCACATGGTGACCCACCTTCGTAACTGGAAGGAACACCCTCCTGCCACCGAGACAGGAAGGAAATGCGTGCGAGACCCTCCAGGGACCGAACTCCCCCCTCACCCGGCCCCCCGCCAGGTGGCGCGCAGCAGGAAGAGAGGGGCCAAGTGAATCTCCGAGATCAAGTTGGATAGGCCCCTGGGAATAGGGTGCCAGGGAATGGCACCCCGGGCTGGCGGAGAAACACTCCCCACTGACCTTTCCTCTCTCTCTCCCCATCCAGACTCCTCGGAGCCCTGGATGCTTTGCCACAGGTCCAGTGGAAAAGAGGATAAAGAAGAAGTGCAGGTAAGGGTCTTCACTGCCCACAGGGTGCCGGGTTCTCCCCGGCCCTCCAAGAAAACAAGGGCAGGATCAACCACCACAGTGACACCCCACTTTGTAACTGGATGAGCACACTCCTCCCCCCACGACGGGAAGGAAAAGCATGTGAGATCCACCATGGACCGACCAACTCCCACACACCGCCACTGCTGGGTGGAGGCTAGCAGGAATAGATGGACCAAGTGAATCTCGGAGGTCCCGGTGGACACGCCCCCTGGGAAAAGGGCGCTGTGGAGCGGCCCCCTGGGTTTGGCAGAACAACCCTTCCCCACCAACCTTTCCTATCTCTCTCCTGTTCCCGACCCTTCACAGCCCTGAAGGCTGTTCCCCCAGGCTGCGTGAAATGAGGATGGAGTAGAAGTGCGGGAAAGGGTCGTGACCCCCAACCAGGTGCAGGCTTCTTCACACCCTTCAAAACGAAAGAGGGCAGGATCATTCACCACGGTAAACCCCCTTCATAACGGGAACGAGCACCCTCCAGGACCCGCGACTGGAAGGAAAGGCATGCGAGACCCACTAGGGACGGACCTCTCCCCCATTCGGCCCCCAGTCTGCATCGCCCCACAGGAAGAGTGGGTCCAAGTAACTCTCAGAGGTCAAGTTGGACATGCCCCCTGGGAACAGGGTGCCAGAGAGCGGCACCCCGGCATTGGCGGAGCAACACTTCCCCTCTGACCTTTCCTCTCTCTCCCATTTCGGACCCCTTAACAGCCCCGGCAGCTGTGCCAAAGGGTGGATTGGAACATAGGATGGACATCAAGTGCGGGAAAGAGTTGTCACCGCCCACAGGTTGCCAGCTTTTCCATGCCCCTCCAAGCCTAGGTGGGGAGGATCAAACACCATGGCGACCCCCAGCATCATAACAGGAACCAGCACCCTTCTGCCCCCGCGATGGGAAGGCCCGTGAGACCGGCCAGGGACTGACCTCACCCCCCAGCCGACCCCCCACTGGGCGGCGCATAGCAGGAATAGAGGGGCCAAGTGACTCTCAGAGGTCACATAGGACACAAACGCTGGGAACAGGGTGCCTCTGAGTGCATCCCGGGCTTGGCGGAGCAAACCTTCCCCATAGACCTTTACTCTCTCTTTCACCTTCCTGACCCCGTCCCAGCCCTGGAGGCTGTACCCGGGGTGCAGTGGAAAAGAGGATGGAGAAGAAGTGCAGGAAAGGGTCATCACCGCCCACTGGGTACCGGCTTCTCCCCACCCCTCCAAGCTGAGGAGTGGAAGATCAACCACCACTACAACCCCCAACTTCGTAACAGGAACGAGCAGCCTCCTCTCACCGGGAGGGAAAGGAAAGGCGTGGGAGACTCCCCAGGGACCGACCTCCAAGCCTAACCCTCCCCTCGCTGGGTGGTGGACAGCAGGAAGAGAGGGGCCAAGTGACTCTCAGAGGTCACGTTAGACACGCCCCCTAGGAACAGGGCGCCAAGGAGCAGCACCCCGGACTTGGCAGAGCAACACTTCCCCAACGACTTTCCTCTTTCTCTCCCCTTCCCCACCCCATCCCAGCCTTGGAGGCTGTGCCCCAGGGCTGAGTGAAAAGAGGATGGAGTAGAAGTGCAGGGAAAGTGTCATCATCCCCAACCAGGTGCCGGAGTCTCCCCGCGCCTCAAAGCCAACTAGGGGAGGATCAACCACCAAGGTGTCCCCCAATTCGTAATGGAAACCAGCACCCACCTGCCCCCGCGAATTGAAGGAGAGTAGTGCGAGTCCGGCCAGAGACCGAACTCCCCCCTACTTGGCCCCATGCCCGGCGGCGGACAGCAGGAGGAGAGGGGCCAATAGACCCTCAGAGGTCCCGGTGGACATGCCCCCTGGGTAAAAGGCGCTATGGAGCAGCCCCCTGGGCTTGGCGGAGCAACCCTTTCCCACCGACCTTTCCTTTCTCTCTCCCCTTCCTGATCCTTCCCAGCCCCGGAGGTTGTGCTCAAGGGCTGAGTGAAAAGAGGATGGGGTAGAAGTGCATTGAAAATACCGTCATCCCCAACCAGGTGCAGGAGTCTCCCCACCCCTCCAAGCCAACGAGGGCAGGATCAACCACCACGGCTACCCCCCACTTTTTAATGGGATGAGCACCCTCCTCCCCCCGTGACGGGAAGGAAAAGCACGCGAGACCCGCCACGGTCTGACCTCCCCACTCACACCGCCCCCCGCCGTGTGGCGGCCAGCAGAAAGAGAGGGGCCAATTGACTTTCAGAGGTCCGGGTGTAAATGCCCCCAGGGAAAAATGTGCTGTGGAGCACCCCCCCGGGTTTGGCGGAGCAACTCTTCCCCACCGATCTTTCATCTCTCTCTCCCCTTCCTGAATCTTCCCAGCCCCTGAGGCTGTGCCCCCGGGCGGAGTGAAAAGAGGATGGAGTAGAAGAGCTGGAAAGGGTCATCACCGCCCACCGGGTGCTGATTTCTTCAAAACACTCCAAACAAAAGAGGGCAGGATCAATCACCAAGGTGAACCCCCTTCTTAACGGGAACGAGCACCTCCTGGACCCGCGACTGGAAGGAAAGGCGTGCGAGACCCACTAGGGACCGACCCCTCCCCAATCTGGCGCCCCGCCAGCGGCGCCCAGTAGGAAGAGAGGGGCCAAGTGACTCTCAGAGGTCACATTGGACACACCCACTAGGAACAGGGTGCCAGGGAATGGCACCCTGTACTTGGCAGAGCAACCCTTCCTCACCGACCGTTCCTCTCTTTCCCCTTCCTGATACCTCCCAGCTCTGGAGGCTGTGCCCACGGACGGAGTGGAAAGTAGGATGGAGATGAAGTGTTGGAAAGGGTCATCATCGACCACAGGGTGCTGGCTTCTCCCCGCCCCTCCAAGCCGAGGAGGGCAGGATCAACCACCATGGCGACACCCAGCTTCGTAACAGGAACCAGCACCCTCCTGCCCCCACTATGGGAAGGCCTGGAAGACCTGCCAGCGACCGAACTTACCTCCCAATCGCCCGCCGCCCGGCGGTGCCACCAGGAAGACAGGAGCAAAGCAATGCTAGGAGTTCCCATTGGACACGCCCCCTGGGAACAGGGCGCTTCTGAGCGCATGCGGGCTTGGCGGAGAAGCCCTTCCCCACCGACCTTTACTCTCTCTCTCACCTTACCGGCCGCGTCCCAGCCCTCGAGGTTGTACCCCCAAAGGAGTGAATTGAGGATGGAGTAGAAGTGCGGGAAAGGGTTGCCACCCCCAAATGGGTGCCAGCTTCTTCACACCCCTCCAAACGAAAGAGGGCAGGATAAATCAGCACGGTGAACCCCCTCATAACAGGAGCGAGCACTCTCCTGGACTCGTGACAGGAAGGAACGGTGTGTGAGACCCGTTAGGGACCAACCTGAATGCCATCCAGCCCAGAGCCGGCGTCGCCCAACAGGAAGAGTAGGGCCAAGTAACTCTTAGAGTTCAAATTGGACACGCGCCCTGAGAACAGGGTGTCAGGGAGTGGCACCCCTGCCTTGGCGGAGCAACACTTCCCCTCTGACATTTCCTCTCTCTACCCTTCCCAACCCCGTCCCAGCCCCTGAGGCTGTTCCCCAGGGTGGATTGGAACAGAGGATGGAGAAGAAGTGCGGGAAAAGTTCGTCACCGCCCACAGGGTGCTGGCTTCACCCCGCCCCTCAAAGCCGGAGAGGGCAGGAGCAACCACCATTATGTACCCCACTTTGCAATAGGAATGAGCACCCTAGTCTCCCCGCGACGTGAAGGAAATGCGCGCGAGACCTGCCAGGGCCTGACCTCGAACCCCACTCCATCCCCTGCCTGTCAGCGGAGGGCATGAAGACAGGGGCCAAGCGAGGCTCGGAGGTCCTGGTGGACACGCCCCCTGGGAAAAGGGCGCCGTGCAGCGGCCCCCCGGGCTTCTCATAGCAACATTTCCCCACCGACCTTTCTTCTCTCTCTCCCATTCCCGACCCCGTCCCACCCCGGAGGCTGTGCACCCGGGTGGAATGTTAAAGAAGATGGAGGAGAAGTGCGGCAAAAGGTCATCACCGCCCACCAGCTTCCGGCTACTCCATGCCCCTCCAAACCAAGGAGGGCAGGAACAACTACCATAGCGACACTTCACTTTGTAACGGGAATGAGCACTCTCCTGCCCCTGCGATGGGAAGGAAAGGCACGCGAGCCATGCCAGGGACTGATCTCCCCCCCAAAACGCCCCCTATCGGGCGGCGCCAACAGGAAGAGAGGGGCCAAGTGATGCTGGGAGGTCCCGGTGGACATGTCCACTGGGGACAGGGCGCCTGTGAGCGCATCCAGGGCTTGGTGGAACAACCCTTCCCCACCGACCTTTCCTCTCTCTCTCCCCTTCCCGAATCTTCCCAGCCCCAGAGGCTGTGCCCCCGGGCGGAGTGAAAAGAGAATGGAGTAGAAGAGCGGGAAAGGGTCATCACCGCCCACCAGGTGCCGATTTCTTCAAAACCCTCCAAACCAACGAGGGCAGGATCAATCACCAAGGTGAACCACCTTCTTAACGGGAACGAGCACCCTCCTGGACCCGCGACTGGAAAGAAAGGCGTGCGAGACCCGCTAGGGAACGACCCCCCCCATCCGGCCCCCCGCCGGCGGTGCCCAGCAGGAAGAAAGGGGTCAAGTGACTCTCAGAGGTAACATTGGACACACCCACTAGGAACAGGGTGCCAGGGAATGGCACCCTGTGCTTGGCAGAGCAACACTTCCCCACCCACCTTTCCTCTCTCTCACCCCTTCCTGATACCCTCCAGCCCCGGAGGCTGTGCCCCAGGGTGGATTGGAACAGAGGATGGAGAAGAAGTGCGGGAAAAGTTCATCACCGCCCACAGGGTGCCGGCATCTCCCCGCCCCTCCAAGTCGAGGAGGGCAGGATCAACCATCATGGCGACCCCCAGCTTCGTAACTGGAGCCAGCACCCTCCTGCCCCCTCGACGGTAGGCCTGGAAGACCTGCCAGTGACCGAAATTACCCCCCACACCACCCCCCCCGGGCGGCGCCACCAGAAAGAGAGAAGCAAAGCAATGCTAGGAGGTCCCATTGGACACGCCCCTGGGAACAGGGCGCTTCTGAGCCCATTGGATCTTGGCGGACAACCCTTCCCCACCGACCTTTACTCTCTCTCTCACCTTCCCGACCACGTCCTAGCCCTGGAGGCTGTGCCCCAGGGCGGAGTGAAATGAGGATGGAGTAGAAGTGCGGGAAAGGGTTGCCACCCCCAACTGGGTGTCAGCTTCTACACACCCCTCCAAACGAAAGAGGGCAGGATTAATCACCACTGTGAACCCCCTTCATAACAGGAGCGAGCACTCTCCTGGACTTGTGACGGGAAGGAAAGGTGTGCTAGACCCGTTAGGGACCGACCTGAACCCCATCCAGCCCCGAGCCGGCATCACACAACAGGAAATGTTGGGCCAAGTAACTCTTAGAGGTCAAGTTGGACACGCCCCCAGAGAACAGGGTGCCAGGGAGCAGTATCCGGTCTTGGCGGAGCAACACTTCCCCTCTGACCTTTCCTCTCTCTACCCTTCCCAACCCCGTCCCAGCCCCAGAGGCTGTGCCCTAATGTGGATTGGAACAGAGGATAGAGAAGAAGTGCGGGAAAAGTTCGTCACCGCCCACAGGGTGCTGGCTTCACCCCGCCCCTCCAAGCCGGAGAGGGCAGGAGCAACCACCACGATGTACCCCACTTTGTAATAGGAATGAGCACCCTCCTCCCGCCGCGACGTGAAGGAAAGGCACGCGAAACCCGCCAGGGCCTGACCTCGAACCCCACCCCATCCCCTGCCTGTCGGAGGCGGGCATGAAGAGAGGGGCCAAGCGAGGCTCGGAGGTCCTGGTAGATACGCCCCCTTGGGAACAGGGCACCATGCAGCGGCCCCCCGGGCTTCACGAAGCAACCCTTCCCCACCGATCTTTCTTCTCTCTCTCCCATTCCCGACCCCGTCCCTGCCTCGGAGGCTGTGTACCCAGGCGGAATGTTAAAGAAGATGGAGAAGAAGTGCGGGAAAGTTCGTCACCGCCCACCGGCTGCAGGCTTCTCCAAACCCCTCCAATCCAAGGAGGGCAGGATCAACTAGCACGGCAATGCTCCACTTTGTAACGGGAATGAGCACTCTCCTGCCCCTGCGACGGGAAGTAAAGGCACGCGAGCCCCAATAGGGACCGATCTCCCCCCCAAACCTCCCCCTGTCTGGCCGAGCCATCAGGAAGAGGGGCAAAGCGATGTTGGGAGGTCCCTGTGGACACGTCCACTGTGTACAGGGAGCCTGTGAGCGCATCCAGGGCTTGGAGGAGCAACAAGTCCCCACTGACCTTTCCTCTCTCTCTCCCCTTAGCGACTCTTCCCAGCCCTGGTGGCTGTGCCCCAGGTCGGAGTGAAAAGAGGATGGAGTAGAAGAGCGGGAAAGGGTCATCACCGCCCACCGGGTGCCGGTTTCTTCAAAGCCCTCCAAACCAACTTGGGCAGGATCCATCACCATGGTGATACGCCTTCATGACTGGAACAAGCACCCTCCTGCCACTGCGACGGGAAGGAAAGACATGCGAGACCTGCCAGAGACCAAACTCCCCTCTCATCCGGCGCCCCCTGGGCGGCGCCCAGCTAGAAGAGATGGACCAAGTGACTTTCCGAGGTCAAGTTGGACAAGCTCCCTGGGAACAGGGTGCCAGGGAACGGCACCCCGGGCTTGGTGGAGCAATAATTCTCCACCGATATTTCCTCTCTCTCTCTCCCCTTCCCAACTCCTCCGAGCCCTGCCGGTTGTGCCCCCGAGTGGAGTGGAAAAGAGGATAGAGAAAAACTACAGGAAAGGGTCATCACCACCCACAAGGTGCCAGCTTCTCCCCGCCCCTCCAAGCCAAAGAGGTCAGGATCAACCACTACGGCGATCCCCCACTTTTTAACGGGATGAGCTCCCTTCTCCCCCCACGACGGGAAGGAAAAGCACACGAGACATGCCACGGACCGACCTCCCCACCCACACCTCCCCCCGCCGGGTAGCAGCCAGCAGGAAGAGAGGGGCCAAGTGACTCTCGGAGATCCCGGTGGAAACTCCCCATGGGAAAAAGGCGCTGTGGAGTGACCCCCCGGGTTTGGCGGAGCAAACGTTCCTCACCAACCTTTCTTCTCTCTCTCCCATTCCCAACCCCTTCCCAGCCCCGGAGGCTGTGCACCCGGGAGCAATGTTAAAGAAGATGGAGAAGAATTGCGGAATAATTTGTCACCGCCCACCGGCTGCCGGCTTCTTCAAGCCCCTACAATCCTAGGAGGGCAGGATCAACTACCACAGCGACACTCCACTTTGTAACGGGAATGAGCACCCCCCTGCCCCTGCGACGGGAAGGAAAGGCACGCGAGCCCTGCCAGGCACCGATCTCCCCCCCAAACCGCCCCCTGTCGGGCGGCGCCAACAGGAAGAGAGGGGCAAAGCGATGCTGGGAGGTCCCGAAGGACATGCCCCCTGGGGACAGGGTGCCTTTGAGCGCATCCAGGACTTGGCGGAGTGAACCTCCCCACCAACCTTTCCTCTCTCTCTCTCTCTCTCTCTTTCCCAAACCTTCCAAGCCCAGAGGCTGTGTCCCCAGGCAGAGTGAAAATAGGATGGATATGAAGTGCGGGAAAGGGTTGTCACCCCCCACAGGGTGCCGGTTTCTTCACACCCCACCAAACCAATGAGGGCAGAATCAATCACCATGGTGACCCCCCTTCGTAACTGGAATGAACACCCTCCTGTCACCGCGACGGGAAGGAAAGGCGTGCGAGACCTGCCAGGGACCGAACTCCCCCCTCACCCGGCCCCCTGCCAGGTGGCCCCCAGCAGGAAGAGAGCGGCCAAGTGAATCTCCGAGGTCAAGTTGGATAGGCTCCTGGGAACAGGGTGCCAGGGAATGGCACCCCGGGCTGGCGGAGAAACACTACCCACCGACCTTTCCTCTCTCTCTCCCCTTCCTGACTCCTCGGAGCCCTGGAGGCTGTGCCCCCAGGCCCAGTGGAAAAGAGGATGGAGAAGAAGTTCAGGAAATGGTCATTACTGCCCACAGGGTGCCGGCTTCTCCCCGCCCCTCCAAGCCACTGAGGGCAGGATCAACCACCAAGGTGACATCCCACTTTGTAACGGGATGAGCACCCTCCTCCCCCAGCGACGGGAAGGAAAAGCATGCGAGACCAGCCACGGACCAACCAACCCCTGCACACCGTCCCCGCCAGGCGGAGGATAGCAGGAATAGAGGGGCCAAGTGACTCTCGGAGGTCTCGGTGCACACGTCCCCTGGGAAAAAGGCACTGTGGAGCGGCCCCCCGGGTTTGGCGAAGCAACCCTTCCCAACCGACCTTTCCCCTCTCTCTCCTGTACCCGACCCTTTCCCAGCCCTGGAGGCTGTTCCCCCAGGCTTCGTGAAATGAGGATGGAGTAGAAGTGCGGGAAGGGGTCGTCACCCCCAACCGGGTGCCGGCTTCCTCACACCCCTCCAAACGAAAGAGGGCAGGATCAATCACTATGGTGAACCCTCTTCATAATGGGAATGAGCACCCTCCTGGACCCGCGACGGGAAGGAAATGCATGCGAGACCCGCTAGGGACTGATCTCCCCCACATTCGGCACTGAGCCGGCATCGCTCAACAGGACGAGTGGGGCCAAGTAACTCTCAGAGGTCAAGGTGGACACGCCCCCTGGGAACAGGGTTCCAGGGAGCGGCACCCCGGCCTTGGTGGAGCAATCATTCCCCACCTGCCTTTTCTCTCTCTCTCCCCTTCCCAACCCCGTCCCAGCCCCGGAGGCTGTGCCCCAGAGTGGATTCGAATAGAGGATGGGGAACAATTGCGGGAAAGAGTTGTCTCCGCCAACCGGCTGCTGGATTCTCCTCGACCCTCAAACCAAAGAGGGCAGGATCAACCACCACGGCGACCCCCCACTTTGTAACGGGAAAGAGCACACTCCTGCCTCCGCGGCAGGAAAGAAATGCACGCGAGACCCACCAGGGACGGTTCTCCCCCCACAACCGCCCCCTTCGGTCAGCACTAAATGAAAGAGAGTGGCAAAGCAGCGATGCTGGCAGGTCCCGGTGGACACGCCCCCTGGGGACAGGACGCCTCTGAGAGTATTCAGGACTTGGCGGAGCAACCCTGCCCCACCGACCTTTCCTCTCACTCTCTTTCCTGACTCTTCCCAGCCCTGTAGGCTGTGCCCCCAGGCTGAGTGAAAATAGGATGGAGTAGAAGTGCGGGTAAGCGTCGTAAACCCCCACAGGGTGCTGGTTTATTCACACCCCTCCAAACCAAGAAGGACAGAATCGGGAAGAGAGGGGCCAAGTCAATCTCTGAGGTCAAGTTAGACAAGCCCCCTGGGACCAGGGGGCCAGGAAATGGCACCCCAGGCTGGCGGAGAAACACTCCCCACCAACCTTTCCTCTCTCTCTCCCCTTCATGACTCCTTGGAGCCCTGGAGGCTGTGCCCCCAGGCCCAGTGAAAAAGAGGATGGAGAAGAAGTGCAGGAAAGGGTTGTCACTGCCCACAGGGTGCCAGCTTCTCCCCGCTCCTCCAAGCCAACGAGAGAAGGATCAACCACCACTGTGACACCCAACATTGTAACGGGATATGCACCCTCCTACCCCCACGACGGGAAGGAAAAGCATGCGAGACCTGCCACGGACCAAACTCCACCAGCACACCACCCCCGAAGGGCGGAGGCCAGCAGGAATAGAGGGGCCAAGTGAATCTCAGAGGTCCCGGTGCACATGTCCCCTGGGAAAAAGCACTGTGGAGCGGCCCACCGGGTTTGGCGGAGCAACCCTTCCCCACAGACCTTTCCTCTCTATCTCCTGTTCCCAAAACTTCCAAGCCCTGGGAGCTGTGCCCCCGGGCTGAGTGAAATGAGGATGGAGTAGAAGTGAGGGAAAGGGTCGTCACCCCCAACCAGGTGCCGGTTTCTTCACACCACTACAAAAGAAAGAAGGCAGGATCAATCACCACGGTGAACCCCTTCATAAAGGGAATGAGCACCCTCCTGGACCCTCGACGGGAAAGAAAGGCATGCGAGACTCGCTAGGGATCGTCCTCCCCCCAATCCGGCCCCCAGCCGGGGAAACCCAGCAGGAAAATTTGGGCCAAGTAAATCTCAGAGGTCAAGATGGACACGCACCCTGGGAACAGGGTGCCAGGACGCGGCAAAACGGCCTTGGCAGAGCAACACTTCCCCTCTTACCTTTAATCTCTCTACCCTTTCCAACCCCATCCCAGCCCCGAAGGCTGTGCCCCAGGGTGGATTGGAAAAGAGGATGGAGAACAAGTGCGGGAAAGGTTCCTCACCGCCCACAGGGTGCCGGCTTCACCCTGCCCCTCCAAGCCGGAGAGGGCAGGAGCAACCACCACGATGTACCCCACTTTGTAATAGGAACAAGCACCCTCCTCCCTCCGCGACGTGAAGGAAAGGCGCACGAGACACGCCAGGGCATGATCTCAAAACCCACCCCATCCCCTGTCTGTCGGCGGCAGACATGAAGTGAGGGGCCAAGCGAGGCTCCGAGGTCCTGGTGGACATGCCCCCTGGGAACAGTGTGCCTTGCAGTGGCTCACCGGGCTTCGCATAGCAACCCTTCCCCACCGATCTTTCTTCTCTCTCTCCCATTCCCGACCCCGTCCCTGCCCCGGAGGCTGTGCACCTGAGCAGAATGTTAAAGAAGATGGAGAAGAAGTGCGGGAAAATGTCGTCACTGCCCACCGGCTGCCAGCTTCTCCAAGCCCCTGCATTCCAAGGAGGGCAGGAACAACTACCACAGCGACACTCCACTTTGTAACAGGAATGAGCACTCTCCTGCCCCTGCAACAGGAAGGAAAGGCACGCGAAACCCGCCAGGGACCAATCTCCCCACCAAACTGCCCTCTGTCGGGCGGCGCCAACAGAAGAGTGTGGTAAAATGGTGCTGGGAGGTCCCGGTGGACACGCCCACTGGGGATAGGGCGCCTGTGAGCGCATCCAGGTCTTGGCGGTGCAAACCTTCCCACCGACCTTTCCTCTCTCTCTCCCCTTCCCGACCCTTCCCTGCCCAGGTGGCTGAGCCCCCAGGCGGAGTGAATAGAGGATTGAGTAGAAGAGCGGGAAAGGGTCATCACCGCTCACCAGGTGCTGGTTTCTTCAAAGGCCTCCAAACCAATGAGGGCAGAATCAATCACCATGGTGAGCCCCCTTCATAACTGGAACAAGCACCCTCCTGCCACCGCGATGGGAAGGAAAGGCATGCGAGACCAGCCAGGGTCCAACCTCCCCCCTCATCCGGTGCCCCGCTGGGCGGCGCACAGCAGGAAGAGATGTACCAAGTGACTTTCGGAGGTCAAGTTGGACAAGCCCCCTGGGAACAGAGTGCCAGGGAATGGCACCCCGGGCAGGCGGAGCAACACTCCCCACCAACCTTTCCTCTCTCTCTCCCTTCCATACTCCTCGGAGCCCTGGAGGCTCTGCCCCCAGGCCCAGTGCAAAAGAGGATGTAGAAGAAGTGCAGGAAAGGGTCATCACTGCCCACAGGGTGCTGTCTTCTCCCCGCCCCTCCAAGCCAACGAGGGCAGGATCAACCACCACGGTGACACCCCACTTTGTAACGGGATGAGCACCCTTCTCCCTCCACGACGGGAAGTAAAAGCACGTGAGACCTGACATGGACCGACCAACCCCCGCACACCGCCCGCGCCGGGCGGAGGCCAGCAGGGATATAGGGGCAAAGTGAATCTCGGAGGTCCCGGTGGACACGCCCCCAGGGTTAAAGGCGCTGTGGAGTGGCACCCCGGGGTTGGCGGAGCAAATCTTCCCCACTGACCTTGCCTCTCTATCTCCTGTTACTGACACTTCCCAGCCCTGGAGGCTGTGCCCCTTTGGCTGAGTGAAATGATGATGGAGTAGAAGTGCAGGAAAATTTCGTCACCCCCAACCGCGTGCTGTCTTCTCCACACCCCTCCAAACGAAAGAGTGCAGGATGAATCACCACGTTAAACCCCCTTTATAAAGGGAACCAGCACCCTCCTGGACCAGCGACGGGAAAGAAAGGCATGCGAGACCCTCTAGAGACCAACCTTCCCAGCAGCCTGCCCCTAGCCTGAGTCGCCCAACAGGAAATGTGGGGCCAAGTAACTCTCAGATGTCAAGTTGGACACGCAACCAGGGAACAGGGTGCCAGGGTCAGCACCCCAGCTTTGGCGGAGCAACACTTCCCCTCTGACCTTTCCTCTCTCTCCCATTCCCGACCCTGTCCCAGCCCCGGAGGCTGTGCACGCGAGCAGAATGTTAAAGAGGATGGAGAAGAAGTGAGGGAAAGGATCGTCACCACCCACAGGTTGCCGGCTTCTCCATGCCCCTCCAAGCCGAGGAGGGGAGTTTCAAACACCATGGTGACACCCAGCTTCATAACAGGAACCAGCACCCTTCTGCCCCTGCGACGGGAAGGCCTGGGAGACCGGCCAGGGACTGCCCTCAACCCCCAGCCGGCCCCCGTCTGAGAGGCGCCCAGCAGGAAGAGAGGCGCCAAGTGACTCTCAGAGGTAACGTTGGACAGGAACCTTGGGAACAGTTCGCCTCTGAATGCATCCCGGGTTTGGCGGAGCAACAATTCCCAACAGACCTTTACTCTCTCTCTCCCCTTCCCGACCCTTCCTAGCCACTGTGTCTATGCCCCCGGGCGGAGTGAAAAGAGGATGGAGTAGAAGAGTGGGAAAGAGTCATCATCGCCCACCAGGTGCCGGTTTCTTCAAAGCCCTCCAAACCAACGAGGGCAGGATCAATCACCATGGTGAGCCCCCTTCATAACTGGAACAAGCACCCTCCTGACATTGCGATGGGAAGGAAAGGCGTGCGAGACCCGCAAGGGACCGAACTCCCCACACGTACTGTACCCCACCGTGTGGCGGCCAACAGGGAAAAGGGGCCAAGTGACTTTCGGAGGTCAAGTTGTACAAGCCCCCTGGGAACAGGGTGCCAGGGAATGGCACCCCGGGCTTGGTGGAGCAACACTTCTCCACCCACCTTTCCTCTCTCTCTCCCCTTCCCGACTCCTCAGAGCCCAGCGGCTGTGCCCCCGAGCGGAGTGGAAAAGAGGATGGAGAAGAAGTGCAGGAAAGGGTCATAACCGCCCACAGGGTGCCGGATTTTCTCCGCCCCTCCAAGCCAACGAGGGAAGGATCAACCACCACGGCAACCCCCCATTTTTTAATGGGATGAGTCCCCTCCTACCCCCGAGACGTGAAGGAAAAGCACGTGAGACTCGCCACGGACCGACTTCCCCACACACAACGCCTCCTGGGAAAAAGGCGCTGTGGATCGGCACCCCGACCTTGCCGGAGCAAACCTTCCCCACCAACCTTTCCTGTCTCCCATTTCCGACCCTGTCCCAGCCCTGGAGGCTGTGCACCCAGGCGGAATGTGAAAGAGGATGGAGTAGAAGTGCGGGAAAGGGACGTCACCTCCCACAGGTTGCTGGATTCTCCATGCCCCTCCAAGCCGAGGAGGTTAGGATCAAACACCACGGCGACCCCCAGCTTCGTAACAGGAAACAGCACCCTTCTGCCCCAGCGACAGGAAGGCCCGGGAGACCAGCCAGGTACTGACCTCACCCCCCAGCCGGCCCCCCGCTGAGCGTTGCCCAGCAGGAAGAGAGGGGACAAGTGACTCTCAGAGGTCACGTTGGACATGAACCCTGGGAACAGGGCACCTCTGAGCGCATCCCGGGCTTGGCAGAGCAACCCTTCCCCACCGACCTTTCCTCTCTCTCTCCAATTCCCGATAATGTCCCAGCCCCGGTGGCTGTGCACCCGGGCGGAATGTGAAAGAGGATGGAGAAGAAGTGCGGGAAAGGGTCTTCACCGCACCCTCACCCTCCGCGACGGGAAGGAAAAGCACGCGAGACCCGCCACAGACCGAACTCCCTAGCCACACCACCCTTGCCGGGTGGCGGCCAGCAGGAAGAAAGGGGCCAAGTGACTATCGGAGGTCCCGGTGGACACACTCCCTGGGAAAAAGGCGCTGTCGATCGGCACCCCGTCCTTGCCCGAGCAACACTTCACCTCTGACCTTTCCTCTCTCTACCCTTGCCCACCCCGTGCCAGCCCCGGAGGCTGTGCCCTTAGTGGATTGGAAAAGGGGATGGAGAACAAGTGTGTTAAAGATTCATCACCGCCCACCGGCTGCCGGATTCTCCTAGCCCCTGCAAGCCAACGAGGGCAGGATCAACCACCAAGGCAATCCCACATTCGTAACAGAAACGAGCACCCACCTGCCCCCACGATGGGAAGGAAAGCAGTGCGAGTCCGACCAGATACCGAACTCCCTCCTACCCCGCCCCATGCCCTGCGGCGGACAGCAGGAATAGAGGGGCCAAATGACTCTCAGAGGTGACGTTGGACACACCCACTGGGAACAGGGTGCCAGGGAACGGCACCCTGTGCTTGGCAGAGCAACACTACCCCACCAACCTTTCCTCTCTCCACTTTCCGATTCTGGACAGACCCGGAGGTTGTGCCCCCAGGCTGAGTGAAAAGAGGATGGAGTAGAAGTGCAGGAAAGGGTCGTCACCCCCAACCGGGTGCCGGCTTCTTAACACCCCTCCAAACCAAGGAGGGCAAGATCAATCACCAAGGTGAACCCCCTTCTTAACGGGAACGAGCATCCTCCTGGACCCGCGACTGGAAGGAAAGGCGTGGGAGACCCGCTAGGGACCGACCTCCCACCATCCGGCCCCCCACCGGCAGCGCCCAGCAGGAAGAGAGGGGCCAAGTTACTCTCAGAGGTCACATTGGACACACCCACTAAGAACAATTTGCCAGGGAACGGCACCCTGTGCTTGGCAGAGCAACACTTCCCCACCCACCTTTCCTCTCTCTCTCCCCTTCCTGATACCTCCCAGCCCAGGAGGCTGTGCCCACAGACGGAGTGGAAAGCATGATGGAGAAGAAGTGTGGGAAAGGGTCATCACTCACCACAGGGTGCCGGCTTCTCCCCGCCCCTCCAAGCCGAGAAGGGCAGGATCAACCACCATGGCAAACCCCAGCTTCGTAACAAAACCAGCACCCTCCTGCCCCCGTGACGGGAAGGCCCTGAAGACCCGCCACGGACCGAACTTACCCCACACATCAGCCCCCGCCGAGCTGCGCCACCAGGAAGAGAGGAGCAAAGCAATGCTAGGAGGTCCCACTGGACACGCCCCCTGAGATCAGGGCGCTTCTGAGCGCATGCGGGCTTGGCGGAGAAGCCCTTCCCTACCGACTTTACTCTCTCTCTCACCTTCCCGACCATGTCTCAGCCCTGGAGGCTGTGCCCCAGAGCGGAGTAAAATGAGGATGGAGTAGAAGTGCGGGAAAGGTTTGCCACCCCCAATGGGTGCCAGCTTCTTCACACCCCTCCAAATGAAAAAGGGCAGGATAAATCAGCACGGTGAACCACCTTCATAACGGGAACTAGCACTCTCCTGGACTCATGACCGGAAGGAAAGGTATGCGATACCCGCTAGGGACCGAACTGAACCCCATCCAGCCCCGAGCCGGCGTCGCCCAACAGAAACAGTGGGGCCAAGTAACTCTTAGATGTCGAGTTGGACACGCCCCCTAAGAACAGGGTGCCAGGGAGCAGCACCCCAGCCTTGGAGGAGCAACACTTCCACTCTGACCTTTCCTCTCTCTACCCTTCCCAACCCAGTCCCAGCCCCGGAGGCTGTGCTCCAGAGTGGATTGGAACAGAGGATGGACAAGAAGTGCGGGAAAGGTTCGTCACCGCCCACAGGGTGCCGGCTTCACCCCGCCCCTCCAAGCTGGAAAGGGTAGGAGCAACCACCACTATGTAGCCCACTTTGTAATAGGAATGAGCACCTTCCTCCCCCCGCGACGTGAAGGAAAGGCGCGAGAGACCCGCCAGGGCCTGACCTCGAACCCCACCACATCCCCTGCCTGTTGGCGGCTGGCATGAAGAGAGAAGAGAGGGGCCAAGCGAGGCTCGGAGGTCCTGGTGGACCAGCCCCTTGGGAACAGGGCACCGTGCAGCGGCCCCCCGGGCTTCGCGTAGCAACCCTTCCCCACCACCGACCTTTCCTCTCTATCTCCCATTCCCGACCCCGTTCCAGCCCCGGAGGCTGTGCACCAGGGCGGAATGTTAAAGAGGATGGAGGAGAAGTGCGGGATAGGGTCGTCACCGCCCTCAGGTTGCCGGCTTCTCCATGCCCCTCCAAGCCGAGAAGGGGAGGATCAAACACCTTGGCAACCCCCAGCTTCGTAACAGGAACCAGCACCCTTCTGCCCCCGCGACGTGAAGGCCCGGGAGACTGGCCAGGGACTGACCTCACTCCCTAGCCGGCCCCCTGCTGGGCAGTGCCCAGCAGGAAGAGAGGGGCCAAGTGAAACTCAGAGATCACGTTGGACATGAACCCTGGGAAGAGGGCGCCTCTGAGCGCAACCCAGGCTTGGCAGAGCAACCCTTCACCACTGACCTTTCCTCTCTCCTTCACAATCCCGACCCCGTCCCAGCCCCGGAGACTGTGCGCCTTGGCGGAATGTTAAAGAGGATGGAGAAGAAGTGCGGGAAAGGGTCTTCACCTCCTACAGGTTGCCGGCTTCTCTCCGCCCCTCCATGCAGAGGATTACAGGATCAACCACCACTGCGACCCCCCCTTCATAACAGGAACGAGCAGCCTCCTCTCACCACGACGGAAAGGAAAGGCGTGGTAGACTCATCAGGGACGGACCTCCGAGCCCAATGCGCCCTGCACCGGGCAGTGGACAGCAGGAAGTGAGGGGCCAAGAGACTCTCGGAGGTCACGTTACTCACGCCCCCTAGGAACAAGGCGTCACAGAACAGCAACTCGGGCTTGGTGGAGCAACACTTCAACACCGACCTTTCCTCTCTCTCTCTCCCCTTCTCGACTCCTCTGAGCCCTGCATGCTGTGCCCCCGAGCAGAGTGGAAAAGAGGATGGAGAAGAAGTGCAGGAAAGGGTTTTCACCGCCCTCAGGGTGCCGGCTTCTCCCCACCCCTCCAAGACAACGAGGGGAGGATCAACCACCATGGCGACCTCCCACTTTTTAACGGGATGAGCATCCTCCTTCCTCCTCGATTTGAAGGAAAAGCACGCGAGACATGCCACAGACCGACCTCTCCACCCACACAGCCCCTTGCCAGGTGGCAGCCAGGAGGTAGAGAGGGCCAAGCGAGGCTCAGAAGTCCTCTTGGACACGCCCCCTGGGAACAGGGCTCCATGCAGCGGCCCTCCGGGCTTTGCGTAGCAACATTTCCCCACCGATCTTTCTTCTCTCTCTCCCATTGCCGACCCCGTCCCAGCCCCGGATGCTGTGCACCTGGGCTGAATGAAATGAGGATGGAGTGGAAGTGCAGGAAAGGGTCCTCACCCCCAACCAGGTGCCGGCTTCTTCACACCCCTCCAAAGGAAAGAGGGCAGGATAATCACCACGGTGAATCCCCTTCATAACAGAACGAGCACCCTCCTGGACCCGCGATGGGAAGGAAATTCGTGCGAGACCCGCTAGGTACTGACCTACCCCCCATCTAGCCCCCAGCCGGTGTCACCCAACAGGAAGAGTGGGGCCAAGCAACTCTCAGAGGAAAAGTTGGATACCCTCCTTGGGAACAGGGTGCCAGGTAGCGGAACACTGGCCTTGGTGGAGCAATCCTTCCCCACCGACATTTTCCCTCTCTGTCCCCTACCCGACACCATCCCAGTCCCGGAGGCTGTACCCCAGGGTGGATTGAAAAGAGGATGGAGAACAAGTGCTGGAAAGGTTCGTCATTGCCCACTGGCTGCCGGATTCTCCTCGCCCCTCCAAGCCAAAGAGGGCAGGATCAACCACCATGGCGACCCCCCACTTTGTAACGGGAAAGAGCACACTCCTGCCCCCGCAATGGGAAAGAAAGACACGCGAGACTCGCCAGGGACCGTATTCCCATCCCAAACCGCCCCTGTCGGGCGGCGCCAACAGGAAGAGAGGGGCCAAGCGAGGCTCGGAGGTCTTGGCGGACACGCCTCCTGGGAACAGGGCGCCGTGCAGGGTCCCACAGGGCTTCGAGTAGCAACCCTTCCGCACCGATCTTTCTTCTTTCTCTCCCATTCCCAACCCCGTCCCAGCCCCAGAGGCTGTGCACCCGGGCGGAATGTTAAAGAAGATGGAGAAGAAGTGCGGGAAAGTGTCTTCAAAGCCCACAGGTTGCCGGCTTCTCCATGCCCCTCCAAGCCGAGGAAGGGAGGATCAAACACCATGGCGACCCCCAGCTTCGTAACAGGAAACAGCACCCTTCTGCCCCCGCGACGGGACGGACCGGGAGATAGGCCAGCGACTGATCTCACCCCCCAGCCGGACCCCGCTGGGCGCCGCCCCGCAGGAAGAGAGGGGACAAGTGACTCTCAGAGGTCACGTTGGACAGGAACCCTCGGAACAGGGAGCCTCTGAGAGCATCCCGGGCTTGGCGGAGCAACCCTTTCCACCGAACTTTCCTCTCTCTCTCCCATTCCCGACCCCGTCACAGCCTCGGAGGCTGTGCACACAGGCGGAATGTTAAAGAGGATGGAGAAGAAGTGCGGGAAAGGGTCATCACCGCCCACAAGTTGCTGTCTTCTCCCCGCCCCTGCAAGCCAAGGAGTGCCGGATCAACCACCACTGCGACCCCCCCTTTGTAACAGGAACAAGCAGCCTCATCTCACCGCGACGGAAAGGAAAGGCGTGGGAGACTCGTCAGGGACCAACCTCCCAGCCCAACCCGCCCCACGCCGGGCGGCGGACAGCAGGAATAGAGGGGCCAAGTGACTCTCGGAGGTCACGTTACACACGGCCCCTAGGAACAGGGCGCCATGGAGCGGCATCTCGGGCATTGGTGGAGCAACATTTCTCCACTGACCTTTCCTCTCTCTCTCCCCTTCTCGACTCCTCGGAGCCCTGCAGGCTGTGCCCCCAAGCGGAGTGGAAAAAAGGATGGAGAAGAAGTGCAGGAAAGGGTCATCACCGCCCACAGGGTGTCGGCTTCTCCCCGTCTCTCCAGGACAAGGAGGGCAGGATTAACCACCATGGCGACCCCCCACTTTTTAACGGAATGAGCACCCTCCTCCCCCCGCGACGGGAAGGAAAAGCACGCGAGACCTGCCACAGACTGATCTCTCCACCCACACATTCCCCCTCCGAGTGAAAGCCAGCAGGAAGAGAGGGTCCAAGTGATCTCGGAGGTCCCAGTGATCATGACCCCTGGGAAAAAGGCGCTGTGGAGCGGCCCACCGGGTTTGGCGGAGCAATCCTTCCTCACCGACTTTCCTCTCTCTCTCCTGTTACCAACACTTCCCAGCCCTGGAGGCTGTACGCCGGGCTGAGTGAAATGAGGATGGATTAGAAGTGCAGAAAGGGTCATCACTCTCGACCGGATGCCGGCTTCTTCACACCCCTCCAAACGAAAGAGGGCAGGATCAATCACCACGGTGGACCCCCTTCATAACAGAAATGAGCACCCTCCTGGACCCCCGATGGGAAGGAAAGTCGTGCGAGACCCACTAGGGACCGACCTCCCTCATACCCAGCCCCCAGCCGCACGTCGCCCAACAGGAAGAGTGGGGCCAAGTAAATCTTAGAGGTCAAGTTGGATAAGCTCCTTTGGAACAGGGTGCCAGGTAGCGGCACCCAGGCCTTGTTGGAGCAATCCTTCCCCACTGACATTTCCTCTCTCTGTCCACTTCCGGACACCATCCCAGCCCCGGAGGCTGTGCCCCAGGGTGGATTGGAAAAGAGGATGGAGAACAAGTGCCTTAAAGGGTCGTCACCGCCCACAGGGTGCCGGATTCTCCTCGCCCCTCCAAGCTAAAGAGGGCAGGATCAACCACCATGGCGACCCCGCACTTCGTAACGGGAAAGAGCACACTCCTGCCTCCGCAACGGGAAAGAAAAGCACTCGAGACCCACCAGGGACCATTCTCCCCCTCAAATTGCCCCGGTCGGGCGGCACCAAAAGGAAGAGAGGCGCAAAGCGATGCTGGGAGGTCCCAGTGGACACTCACCCTGGGGAAAGGGCGCCTGTGAGCGCATCCAGAACTTGGTGGAGCAACCATAAACCACCGACCTTTCCTCTCACTCTCTCTTTACCGACCCTTCCCAGCCCCGGAGGCTGTGCCCCCAGGCTGAGTGAAAATAAGATGGAATAGAAGTGCGGGAAAGGGTCGTCACCCCCCAGAGGGTGCCGGTTTCTTCACACCCCTCCTAATCAACGAGGGCAGAATCAATCACCATGGTGACCAACCTCGTAACTGGAACGAGCACCCTCCTGCCACCACGATGGGAAGGAAAGGCGTGCAAGACCTGCCAGGGACCGAACTCCCCCCTCACCTGTCCATCTGCCAGGTGGCCCCCAGCAGGAGGAGAGGGGCCAAGTGAATCTCCGAGGTCAAGTTGGACAGGCCCCTGGGAATAGGGTGGCAGGGAACTGCACCAAGGGCTGGCGGAGCAACACTCTCCACCGACTTTTCCTGTCTCTCTCTCCTTCCCGACTCCTCGGAGCCCTGGAGGCTGTGCCCCCAGACCCAATGTAAAAGAGGATGGAGAAGAAGTACAGGAAAGTGTCATCACTGCCCACAGGGTGCTGGCTTCTCCCCGCCCCTCCAAGCCAACGAGGGCAGGATCAACCACCACGGTGACACCCCACTTTGTAACGGGATGAGCACCCTCCTCCCCCCGCGACGGGAAGGAAAAGCACGAGAGACCCGCCACGGACCGACATCCACCCGCACACCGCCCCGCTGGGTGTAGGCCAGCAGGAATAGAGGGGTCAAGTAAATCTCGGTGGTCCTGGTGGACACGCTACCTGGGAAAAAGGTGCTGTGGAGCGTCACCCCGAGTTTGGGGGAGCAACCCTTCCCCACCGACCTTTCCTCTCTCTCTCCCATTCCCGACCCTTCCCAGCCCCGGAGGTTTTGCCCCCGGGCTGAGTAAAATGAGGATGGATTAGAAGTGCAGGAAAGGGTGGCCAACCCTAACCAGGTGCCGGCTTCTTCACACCCCTCCAAACGAAAGAGGGCAGAATCAATCACCACGGTGAACCCCCTTCATAACGGGAACGAGCACTCTCCTGTACCTGCGACGGGAAGGAAAGTCGTGCGAGACCCGCTAGGGAGCAACCTCCACTCCATCCAGCCCAGAGCCGGCGTCGCCCAACAGCTAGAGTGGGGCCAAGTAACTCTCAGAGGTGAAGTTGGACACGCCCCCTGGGAACAGGGTGCCAGGGTGCGGCACCCGGGCCTTGGCGGAGCACCACTTCCCCTCTGACCTTTCCTCTCTTTACCCTTCCCAACCCCGTCCCAGCCCCGGAGGCTGTGCCAGGGTGGATTGGAACAGAGGATTGAGAACAAGTGCGAGAAAGGGTCGTCACCGCCCACATGTTGCCACCTTCTCCATGCCCTTCCAAGCCAAGGAGGGGAAGTTTAAACACCATGGCGACCCCCAGCTTCGTAACAGGAACCAGCACCCATCTGCCCCCGCGAGGAGAACGGCCAGGGACTGACCTCACCCCACAGCCGGCCCCCCGCTGGACGGCACCCAGCAGGAAGAGAGGGGCCAAGTGACTCTCAGAGGTCACATTGGACAAGAATCCTGGCAACAGGGCGCCTCTGAGTGCATCCCGAGCTTGGCGGAGCAACCCTTCCCCACAGACCTTTACTCTCTCTCTCACCTTCCCGACCCCGTCCCAGCCCTGGAGGCTGTACCCCGGGTGGAGTGGAAAAGAGGATGGAGAAGAATTCCGGGAAAGGGTCATCACCGCCCACGGGTTGCCAGCTTCTCCCTGCCCTTACAAGCCGAGGAGTGCAGGATCAACCACCACTGCGACCCCCAACTTTGTAACAGGAATGAGCAGCCTCCTCTCACTGCGACGGAAAGGAAAGGCATAGGAGACTCACCAGGGACCGAGCTCCCAGCCCAACCCACCAAACGCCGGTCGGAGGACAGCAGGAAGTGAGGGGCCAAGTGACTCTCGGAGGTCACATTGGACACGTCCCCTAGGAACAGGGTGCCACAGAGCGGCACCCCAGGCTTGGGGGAGCAACACTTCCCCTCCAACCTTTCCTCTCTCTCTCCCCTTCCTGACTCTTCCCTGCCCCGGAGGCTGTGCACCAGGGCTGAGTGAAAAGAGGAGGGAGTAGAAGAGTGTGAAAGGGTCATCACCGCCCACCGGGTGCCGGTTTCTTCAAAGTCCACCAAACCAATGAGGGCAGGATCAATCATCATGGTGAGCTCTCTTCATAAAGGGTTCAAGCACCCTCCTGCCACCGGGATGGGAAGTAAAGTTGTGGAGACCCGCCAGGGACCAATCTCCCCTCTCATCTGGCGCTGCGCTGGGCGGCGCCCAGCAGGAAGAAATGGAACAAGTGATATTCGGAAGTCAAGTGGGACAACCCCCTGGGAACAGGGTGCCAGGGAACGGCACCCCGGGCTTGGTGGAGCAACACTTCTCCACTGACCTTTCCACTCTCTCTCCCCTTCCCGACTCCTCCGAGCCCTGCCGGCTGTGCCCCCGAGGGGAGTGGAAGAGGATGGAGAAGAACTGCAGGAAAGGGTCATCACCGCCCACAGGGTACCGGCTTCTCCCCGCCACTCCAAGCCAACTAGGGCAGGATAAACCACAACATCGACCCCCCACTTTTTAAGGGGCTGAGCACCCTCCTCCCCCTGCGATGGGAAGGAAAAGCACAGGACACCCGCCACAGACTGACCTCCACACTCACACCACCCCCCGCCCGGTGGTAGCCAGCAGGAAGAGAGGGGCCAAGTGATCTCGGAGGTCCCAGGGGACACGCCCCCTGGGTATAAGGCGATGTGGAGCGGCCCCCCGGGTTTGGCGGAGCAACCCTTCCCCACCGACCTTTCCTCTCTCACTCCTGTTACCGATCCTTCCCAGCCCTGCAGGCTGTGCCCCCGGGCTCAGTGAAATAAGGATGGAGTAGAAGTGCAGGAAAGGGTCCTCACCCACAACCGGGTGCCGTCTTCTTCACACCCCTCCAAACGAAAGAGGGCAGGATCAATCACTACGGTGAACGCCCTTCATAATGGGAACGAGCACCTTCCTGCCCCACGACAGGAACGAAAGGCATGGGAGACCCTGTAGGGACCGACCTCCCTCCCATGCTGCCCCCAGCCGGCATCGCCCAACAGGAAGAGTGGGGCGAAGTAACTCTCAGAGTTCAAGTTGGACACGCCCCCTGGGAACAGGGGGCCAGGGAGTGGCACCCAGGCTTTGTGGAGCAATCCTTCTCCACACAACTTTCCTCTCTCTCTCACCTTCCCAACCCCATCCCAGCATCGGAGGCTGTGCCCCTGGGCTGTGTGAAAAGAGGATGGAGTACAAGTGCACTGAAAGTGTCGTCAGCCCCCACCAGGTGCCATCGCCTCCCTGCATGTCCAAGCAAACAAGGGCTGGATCAACCACCTCGACGACCCCCCTTCATAAAGGGAAGAAGCACTCTCTTGCCCACGCGATAGGAAGGTAAGGATGCGAGACCTGACAGAGACCAACCTCCCCACCCCCCACTACCTATGCCAGGTGCGGATAGCAGATAGAGAGGAGTCAAGTGATTCTCGGAGGTCTCGATGGACACCCCCCCTGGTAACCAGGTGCCACGGAGCAGCACCCCGGCTTGTCGGAGCAATCTTTCCCCACCAACCTATCCTCTCTCTCTCCCCTTCCCGACCCTGTCCCAGGAAAGGAAGGCACGTGAGACCCGCCAGGGACTGATCTCTCCCCCGAAAAAACCCGCGTCGGGAGGTGCAAACAGGAAGAGAGGGGCAAAGCGATGCGGGAGGTCCCGGTGGACACGCATCCTGGGGACAGGGCGCCTGTGAGCGCATCCAGAACTTGGCGGAGCGACCATAAACCACCGACCTTTCCTCTCTCTCTCTCTATCCCAACCCTTCCCAGCCCCGGAGGCTGTGCCCCCAGGCTGAGTGAAAATAGGATGGAATAGAAGTGCGGGAAAGGGTCGTCACCCCCCACAGGGTGCCGGTTTCTTCACACCCCTCCTAATCAACGAGGGCAGAATCAATCACCATGGTGACCACCCTCGTAACTGGAATGAGCACCCTCCTGCCACCGCGATGGGGAGGAAAGGCGTGCGAGACCCGCCAGGGACCGAACTCCCCCCTCACCTGTCCATCTGCCAGGTGGCCCCCAGCAGGAAGAGAGGGGCCAAGTGAATCTCCGAGGTCAAGTTGGACAGGCCCCTGGGAATAGGGTGGAAGGGAACCGCACCAAGGGCTGGCGGAGCAACACTCTCCACCGACTTTTCCTCTCTCTCTCCCCTTCCCGACTCCTCGGAGCCCTGGAGGCTGTGCCCCCAGACCCAATGTAAAAGAGGATGGAGAAGAAGTACAGGAACATGTCGTCACTGCCCACAGGGTGCCGGCTTCTACCCGCCCCTCCATGCCAACGAAGGCAGGATGAACCACCACGGCAACCCCCAATTTGTAACGGGATGAGCACCCTCCTCCCCCCGCGAGGGGAAGGAAAAGCACGAGAGACCCGCCACGGGCCGACCTCCCCACCAACACCGCCCCCCACCAGGTGGCGGCCAACAGGAAGAGAGAGGCCAAGTGACTCTGAGATGTCCCGGTGGACACGCCCCCTGGGAATAGGAGCTGTGGAGCGGCCCCTCGGGTTTGGCGGAGCAACCCTTCCCCACCGACCTTTCCTCTCTGTCTCCCATTTCCGACCGAGTCCCAGCCCCGGAGGCTGTGCACAAGGGCAGAATGTTAAAGAGGATGGGAAGAAGTGCGGGAAAGGGTCGGCACCGCCCACAATTTCCCAGCTTCTCCATGCCCCTCCAAGCAGAGGAGGGGAGGATCAAACACCATGGCGACACCCCGTTTCTTAACAGGAACCAGCACAGTTCTGCCCCCGCGATGGGAAGGCCCGGGAGACCGGCCAGGGAATGACCTCACCCCCAAGCCAGCCCCCTGGTGGGCGGCGCCCAGCAGAAAGAGAGGGGCCAAGTGACTCTCAGAGGTAAATTTGGACATGAACCCTGGAAACAGAGCGCCTCTGAGCGCATACCCAACTTGGCGGAGCAACTCTTCCCCACAGACCTTTACTCTCTATCTCTCACTTTCCCGACCCCGTCCCAGCCCTGGAGGCTGTACCCCGGTTGGAGTGGAAAAGAGGATGGAGAAGAAGTGCAGGAAAGGGTCATCACCGCCCACCGGGTGCCGGCTTCTCCCCACCCCTTCAAGCCGAGGAGTGCAGGATCAACCACCACTGCGACCCCCCACTTCATAACAGGATCGAACAGCCTCCTCTCACCGCAACAAAAAGGAAAGGCCTGGAGACTCGCAAAGGACCGACCTCCCAGCCCAACACGCCCCACACCGGTCGGCATACAGCAGGAAGAGAGGGGCCAAGTGATTCTCGAATGTCACGTTAGACACGCACCCTAGGAACAGGGCGCCACGGAGCGGCACCCCAGGCTTGGCAGAGCAACACTTCCCCACAGAACTTTCCTCTTTCTCTCCCTTTCCCAAACCCTTCCCAGTCCCGGAGGCTGTGCCCCAGGCCTGAGTGAAAAGAGGATGGAGTAGAAGTACAGAGAAAGTGTCATCATCCATAACCAGGTGCCAAAGTCTCCGCGCGCCTGCAAGCCAACGAGGGCAGGATCGACCACCACGGCGACCCCCCATTCATAACAGAAACCAGCACCCACTTGCCCCCACGATGGGAAGGAGATCAGCACGAGTCTGGCCAGAGATCAACCTCCCCCCACCTCGCCCCATGTCCGGCTGCAAACAGCAGGAAGAGAGGGGCCAATAGACTCTCAGAGGTCCCGGTGGACACGCCCCCTGGGTAAAAGACGTTATGGAGCGGCCCCCCGGGCTTGGCAGAGCAACTCTTCCCCGCCAACCTTTCCTCTCTCTCTCCCCTTTCCGACCCTTCCCAGCCCAGGAGGTTGTGCCCCCGGGCTAAGTGAAATGAGGATGGAGTAAAAGTGCGGGAAAGGGTCGTCACCCCCAACCGGGTGCCGCCTTCTTCACACGCCTCCAAACCAAGGAGGGCAGGATCAATCACCAAGGTGAATCCCCTTCTTAACGGGAACGAGCACCCACCTGTACCCGCGACTGGAAGGAAAGGCGTGCGAGACCCGCTAGGGACTGACCTCCCCCCCATCCAGCCCCCCGCCGCCGGCGCCCAGCAGGAAGAGAGTGGCCAAGTGACTCTCACAGGTCACGTTGGACACACCCACTGGGAACAGGGTGCCAGGGAATGGCAGCCTGGTCTTGGCAGAGCAATACTTCCCCACCGACCTTTCCTCTCTCTCTCCCCTTCCTGATACCTCCCAGCCCTGGAGGCTGTGCCCACGGACGGAGTGGAAAACAGGATGGAGAAGAAGTGTGGGAAAGGGTCATCAACGACCACAGGGTGCCTGCTTCTCCCGCCCCTCCATGCGGACCAGGGCAGTATCAACCAACATGGCGACCCCCAGCTTCTTAACAGGAACCAGCACCCTCCTGCCCCCGCGACGAAAAAGCCTGAAGACCCGCCAGGGACCGAACTTACCCCCCACACCACCCCCCGCCAGCAGGAAGAGAGGAGCAAAGCAATGCTAGGAGGTCCCATTGGACACGCCCCCTGGGAACAGGGCGCCTCTGAGCACATGCGGATTTGGTGGAGAAGCCCTTCCCCACCGACCTTTACTCTCTCTCTCACTTTCCAGACCGCGTCCCAGCCCTGGAGTCTGTGCCCCCGAGCGGAGTGGAAAAGAGGATGGAGAAGAAGTGCAGGAAAGGGTCCTCACCGCCCAACGGGTTCCGGCCTCTCCCCGCCCCTCCATGCATAGGAGTGCAGGATCAAACTCCACTGTGACCCCACACTTCGTAACAGGAACTACCAGCCTCCTCTCACCGTGACGTAAAGAAAAGGCGTGGGAAACCCATAAGGGACCGACCTCCCAGCCCTCACCGCCCCCCGCTGGGTGGCACAGAGCAGGAGAAAAGGGGCCAAGTGACTTTCACAGGTCACGTTACACACACCCCCTAGGAACAGGGCGCCATGGACCGGCACACTGGGCTGAACGGAGCAACACTTCCCCACCGCCCTTTCCTTTTTCTCTCCCCTTCCCGACTCCTCACAGCCCTGGAGGCTGTGCCCCAAGGTGGAGTGGAAAAGAGGATGGAAGAGAAGTGTGAGAAAGAGTCCTCACCGCCCACAGGGTGCCGCCTTATCCCTGATCCTCCAAGCCTAGGAGGGCAGGATCAAACACCATTGCGACCCCCAACTTTGTAATGGAAATGAGCACCCTCCTCCCCCTGCGACTGGAAAGAAAGTCACGCTAGACCTGCCAGGGACCGATCTCTGCCCCACACCGCCCCCGCCGGGGGGTGGCCAGCAGGAAGAGTGGGGCCAAGTGTCTCTCAGAGGTTCTGGTGAACACGCACCCTGGGAAAAGTGTGCCACCGAGGAGCAACCCGGCCTTGGAGGAGCAACACTTCCTCACCGACCTTTACTCTCTCTCTCCCCTTCCTGACCCCGTCCCAGCCCCGGAGGCTGTGCCCCAGGGCTGAGTGAAATGAGGATGGAGTAGAAGTGCACGGAAAGTGTCGTCACTCCCCACCAGGTGCCAGCGTCTCCCCACCCCTCCAAGCCAATGAGGGCAGGATCAATCACCACAGCGACCCCCCCACTTTTTAACGGGGTGAGGACCCTCCTCCCCCTGCGACGGGAAGGAAAAGCACGCAAGACCCGCCACGGACCAACCTCCCCACCAACACCGCCCCCCGCCGGGTGGCGGCCAACAGGAAGAGAGTGGCCAAGTGACTCTCAGAGGTCCCAGTGGACATGCCCCCTGGGAACAGGAGCTGTGGAGCAGCCCTCCGTGATTAGCGGAGCAACCCTTCCCCACCGACCTTTCCTCTCTCTCTCCCATTCCCAAATCCGTCCCAGCCCCGGAGGCTGTGCACCAGGGCTAAATGTTAAAGAGGATGGGAAGAAGTGCGGGAAAGGGTCATCACCGCCCACAGTTTGCCAGCTTCTCCATGCCCCTCCAAGCCGAGGAGGGGAGGATCAAACACCATGTCGACCTCCCGTTTCTTAACAGGAACCAGCACCCTTATGCCCCCCCGATGGGAAGGCCCGGGAGACAGGCCAGGGAATGACCTCACCCGCCAGCCGGCCCCCCGCTGGGCAGCGCCCAGCAGGAAGAGAGGGGCCAAGTGGCTCTCAGAGGTCACGATGGACATGAACCCTGGAAACAGATCGCCTCTAAGGGCATTCCGAGCTTGATGGAGCAACCCTTCCCCACAGATCTTTACTCTCTCTCTCTCACCTTTCCGACCCAGTCCCAGCCCTGGAGGCTGTACCCCGGTTGGAGTGGAAAAGAGGATAGAGAAGAAGTGCGGGAAAGGGTCATCACCGCCCACCGGGTGCCGGGTTCTCCCCGCCCCTCCAAGCCGAGGAGTGCAGGATCAAAAACCACTGCGACCCCAACTTCGTAACAGGATCGAACAGCCTCCTCTCACCGCGACAGAAAGAGAAGGCGTGGAGACTCGCAAGGGACCGACCTCCCAGAGCAACCTGCCCCACGCTGGTCGGCGTACAGCAGGAAGAGAGGGGCCAAGTGATTCTCGGATGTCATGTTAGACACGCACCCTAGGAACAGGGTGCCACGGAGTGGCACCCCGGGCTTGGCGGAGCGACACTTCCCCTCAGAACTTTCCTCATTCTCTCCCCTTCCCGACCCCGTCCCAGCCCCGGAGGCTGTGCCCCAGGCCTGAGTGAAAAGAAGATGGAGTAGAAGTACAGGGAAAGTCTCCCCGCTCCCCCAAGTCAACAAGGGCAGGATCAACCACCACGGCGACCCTCCATTCGTAACGAAAACCAGCACCCACCTGCCCCCGCGATGGGAAGGTGAGCAGTGTGAGTCCAGCCAGAGACTGATCTCCCATCTTCCCCGCCCCATGCCCAGCGGCAGACAGCAGGAAGAGAGGGGCCAAGTGACTCTCAGAGGTCCCAGTGGACACGCCCCCTGGGTAAAAGGCACTGTGGAGCAGCCCACCGGGCTTGGCTGAGCAACCCTTACCCACCGACCTTTCCTTTCTCCCATTCCCGACCCTGCCCAGCCCCGGAGGTTGTGCCCCCTGGGTGAGTGAAATGAGGATGGAGTAGAATTGCGGGATAGGGTCGTCACCCCCAACCGGGTGCTGGCTTCTTCACACCCCTCCAAATGAAAGAGGGCAGGATCAATCACCACGGTGAACCTTCTTCATAATGGGAATGAGCACCCTCCTGGACCCGCGAATGGAAGGAAAGGCGTGCGAGTCAGGCTAGAGTCCGTCCTCCCCCAATCGGGCCCCCAGCCGGCATCGCCCAACAGGAAATGTGGGGCCAAGTAACGCTCAGATGTAACGTTGGACACGCCCCCTGGGAACAGGGTGCCAGGGTGCGGCACCCCGTGATTGGTGGAGCAATCCTTCCCCACCTACCTTTCCTCTCTCTCTCCCCTTCCCAACGCAGTCCCAGTCTCTGAGCCTGTGCCCCCAGGCGGAGTGGAAAAGAGGATGGAGAAGAAGTGCGAGAAAGGGTTGTCAACACCCACAGGGTGCCGGCTTCACCCCGCACCTTGAAGCCGAACAGGGCAGGAGCAATCAACACGGCGACGCCCCACTTTGTAACGGGAATGATCACCCGCCTCCCCCCGCGTTGGGAAGGAAAGTCCCGTGAGACCCGACAGGGCCCAACATCCAACACCACCCAATCCCCTGCCGGTCGGTGGCGGGCAGGAAGAGAGCGGCAAAGCGAGGCTCGGAGGTCCTGGTGGACATGCCCCTGGGAACAGGGCACTGCTGAGCACATCCAGGGCTTAGTGGAGCAACCCTTCCCCACCGACCTTTCCTCTCTCTCTCACCTTCCCAGCCCCGGAGGCTGTGCCCCAGGGCTGAGTGAAAAGAGGATGGAGTAGAAGTGCAGGAATAACTCGTCACCTCCCACTGGGTGCCGGTTTCTTCACACAACTCCAAAACAAAGAGGGTAGGATCAATTACCATGGTGACAACCCCTTCATAACTGGAACGAGCACCAACCTGCCCCCGAGACGGGAAGTAAAGGGGTACAAGACCAGCCAGGGAACGACAAACCCCCAAACCCGGCACCCCGTCGGGCTGCGCCCAGCAGGAAGAGAGGGGCCAAGGGACTTTGGGAGGTGAAGTTGGACAAGCCCCCTCGGAAAAGGTTGCCAGGGAGTGGCACCCCAGGCTTGGCGGAGCAACACTTCCCCACTCACTTTTCTTCTCTCTATACCCTACAGGACACCTCCCAGCTCTGGAGGCTGTCCTTATGGGCATAGTGGAAAAGAGGATGGAGAAGAATTGCGGGAAAGGGTCACCACCCACAGGGTGCCGGCTTCTCCATGGCCCTCCAAGCCGAAAGAGGAGGATCAAACATCATAGCGAACCCCAGCTTCGTAACAGGAACCAGGACCCTTCTGCCCCCACGATGAGAAGGCCCGGGAGACCAGCAAGCGACTGACCTCACCCCCCAGCCGGCCCCCGCTGGGCGGCGCCCAGCAGGAAGAGAGGGGCCAAGTGACGCTCAGAGGTCATGTTGGACACGAACCCTAGGAACAGTGAGCTCTGAGAGCATCCCGGGCTTGGCGGAGCAACCCTTCCCCACAGACCTTTACTCTCTCTCTCACCTTCCCGACCCCGTCCCAGCCCTGGAGGCTGTATCCACGGTGAGAGTGGAAAAGAGGATGGAGAAGAAGTGCAGGAAAGGGTCATCACTGCCCACAGGGTGCTGGACGCTCCCGCCCCTCCAAGCGGAGGAGTGCAGGATCAACCACCACTGCGACCCTCCACTTCGTAACAGGAACCAGCAGCATCCTCTCACCACGACTGAAAGGAAAGGCATGGTAGACTCGCCAGGGACCGACCTCCCAGCCCAACCCACCCCACCCCGGGCGGCAGAAAGCAGGAAGAGAGGGGCCAAGTGACTCTGGGAGGTCACGTTAGACACGCCCCCTAGTTACACGGCGCCACTGAACGGCACCCCGGGCTTGGCGGAGCAACACTTCCCCACCGAACTTTCCTCTTTCTCTCCCCTTCAAGACCCCATCACAGCCCCGGAGGCTTGTCCCTTAGAGGATTGGAAAAGAGGATGGATAACAAGTGCATTAAAGGTTCGTCACCACCCACCGGCTGCCGGATTCTCCTCTCCCCTCCAAGCCAAAGAGGGCAGGATCAACCACCACGGCTACCCCCCACTTTGTAACGGGAAAGAACACACTCCTGCCTCCACGACGGGAAAGAAAGGCACAAGATACCCTCCAGGGACCGATCCCCACCCCAAAATATTCCCTGTCGAACAGCGCCAACAGGAAGATATGGGCAAAGCGATGCTGGGAGGTCCCGTGGACACGTCGCCTGGGAACAGGGCCCCTTCAAGCGGCACCCTGGGCTTGGCGGAGCAACGCTTCACCACAGATCTTTTTTCTCTCTCTCCCCTTCCCGACCCCGTCTCAGCCCTGGAAGCCATGCCACCTGGCGGAGTGAAAAGAGGATGGAGTAGAAGTGCAGGAAAGGGTCGAAACCTCCCACCGGCTGCCGGCTTCTACCCACCCCTCCAAGACCAGGAGGGCAGGATCAACAGCCATGGTGATCCCCCTCTTTCTAAGGGGAACGAACACCCTCCTGCCCCCACGAAGGGAAGAAAAACCGTGAGAGACACGCTAGGTACCGACCTCCCCGATCAACCCGTCCCCGGCAGGGGGGGCGTTCAGCAGGAAGAGAGGGGTAAAGGAACGTTCGGAGGTCCAGGTGCACCAGCCCCCTGGGAACAGGTTGCCACAGAGCGGCCCCCCGAAGTTGGCCAGGCAACCCTACCCCACCGACCTTTCCTCTCTCTCTCCCCTTCCCAACGCAGTCCCAGTCTCTGAGCCTGTGCCCCCAGGCGGAGTGGAAAAGAGGATGGAGAAGAAGTGCGTGAAAGGGTCGTCACCACCCACAGGGTGCCGGCTTCACCCTCCCCTCGAAGCCGAAGAGGGCAGGAGCAACAACACGGCGATGCCCCATTTTGTTACAGGAATGAGCACCCTCCTCCCCCCTCTTTGGGAAGGAAAGTCAGGCGAGACCCGCCAGGGCCCCACTTCCATCCCCACCCAATTCCCTGCCGGTCGGCAGCATTCAGGAAGAGAGGGGCAAAGCGAGGCTCGGAGGTCCTGGTGGACAAGCCCCCTGGGAAAAGGGCATCGATGAGCGTATCCAGGGCTTGGTGGAGCTACCCTTCCCCACCTACCTTCCTCTCTCTCTCCCCTTCCAACCCCGGAGGCTGTGCCCCAAGGCTGAGTGAAAAGAGGATGGAGTAGAAGTGCGGGAATAAGTCGAAACCCCCCCGGGTGCCGGTTTCTTCACACCCCTACAAATCAACGAGGGCAGGATCAATCACCATGGTGACACCTCCTTCATAACTGGAACGAGAAACATCCTGCCAGTGAGACGGGAATGAAAGGGATGCAAGACCAGCCAGGGACTGACGAGCCCCAAAACCCGCCAACCCGCCCGGCGGCGCCCAGATGGAAGAGAGGGCCCAAGTGACTCTCGGAGGTGAAGTTGGACAAGCCCCCTGGGAACAGGGTGCCAGGGAGTGGCATCCCGGGCTTGGCGGTGCTACACTTTCCCAACAACTTTCCTCTCTCTCTCCCCTTCAGGACTCCTCCCAGACCTGGAGGCTGTGACTACGGGCGGAGTGGAAAAGAGGATGGAGAAGAAGTGCGGGAAATTGTCGTCACCACCCACAGGGTGCCAGCTTCTCCATGCCCCTCCAAGCCGAGGAGGGGAGGATCAAACAACATGGCGACCCCCAGCTTCGTAACAGGAACCAGCACCCTTCTGCCGCATTGATGGGAAGGCCCTAGAGACCGGCCAGGAAATGACCTCACCCCCCAGTCGGCCCCCCCCTGGGCAGCACCCAGCAGGAAGAGAGGGGCCAAGTGACTCTCATAGGTCAAGTTGGACACGAACCCTGGGCGCCTCTGAGCGCATACCGGGCTTGGCCGAGCAATCCTTCCCCACAGACCTTTACTCTCTCTCACTTTCCCAACCCCGACCAAGCCCTGGAGGCTGTACCCCGGGTGGACTGGAAAAGAGTATGGAGAAGAAGTGCGAGAAAGGGTCGTCACCACCCACAGGGTGCCAGCTTCTCCCCTACCCACCAAGTCGAGGAGTGCATGATCAACCACCACTGCGACCCCCCACTTTGTAACAGGAACGAGCAGCCCCCTCTCACTGCGATGGCAAGGAAAGGCGTGGGAGACTCGCCAAGGACGGAACTCCCAGCCCAAACGGCCCCACACCGGGCGACGGACAGGAGGAAGAGAGGGCCAAGAGACTCTCGGAGGTCACGTTAGACACGCCCCCTAGGAACAGGGCGCCACGGAGCGGCACCCCGGGCTTGGCCGAGCAAAACTTCCCCACCGAACTTTCCTTTTTCTCTCCCCTTCTCGACCCCGTCCCAGCCCCGGAGGCTGTGCCCTTAGTGGATTGGAAAAGAGGATGGAGAACAAGTGCATTAAAAGGTCATCACCGCCCACCGGCTGCCAGATTCTCCTCGCTCCTCCAAATCAAAGTGGGCAGGATCAACCACCACGGCGACCCCCCATTTTGTAACGGGAAATAACACACTCCTGCCTCCGCGACGGGAAAAAAGGCACACGAGACCTGCCAGGGACCTATCTCCCCCCTCAAAACGCCCACTGTTGTGCGGCGCCAACAGGAAGAGACGGGCAAAAAGATACTGGGAGGTCCCGGTGGATAAGTCCCCTGGGAACAGAGCCCCTTCAAGCGGCACCCCGGGCTTGGCAGGGCAACGCTTCCCCTCAGACCTTTTCTCTCTCTCTCCCCTTCCCGACCCCGTCCCAGCCTCGGAGGCTGTGCCCTTAGTGGATTGGAAAAGAGTGTGGAGAACAAGTGCGTTAAAGGATTCTCACCAGCCACCAGCTGCCGGATTCTACTCGCCCCTCCAAGACAAAGTGAGCAGGATCAACCAACGCATCCCCCACTTTGAGATGGAAAGGAGCACACTCCTGCCTCTGTGACAGGAAAGAAAGGCACACGAAACAGACCAGGGACCAATCTCCCCCCCTCAAAACGCCCCCAGTCGGGCTGCGCCAACAGGAAGAGACGGGCAAAGCGATGCTGGGAGGTCCCGGTGGACAAGTCCCCTGGGAACAGGGCCCCTTCAAGCGCCACCCCGGGTTTGGCGGAGCAACGCTCCCCCACAGACCTTTTCTCTGTCTCTCCCCTTCCCCACCCCATCTCAGCCCTGGAAGCCATGCCCCCGAAGGGAGTGAAAAGAGGATGGAGTAGAAGTGCAGGAAAGGGTTGTCACCTCCCACCGGCTCCCGGCTTCTTCCCACCCCTCCAAGACCAGGAGGGCAGGATCAACAACCATGGTGATCCCCCTCTTCCTAAGGGGAACAAACATACTCCTGCCCCCGCGAAGGTAAGAAAATCCGTGAGAGACCCGCTGGGTACCGACCTCCCCCATCAACCCTTCCACGGTCGGGGGGGTTGTTCAGCAGGAAGTGAGGGGTCAAGAGACGTTCAGAAGTCCAGATGCACAAGCCCCCTGGGCACAAGGCGCCGCAAAGCTGCCCCCCAAGCTTGGCGAAGCAACCCTTCCCCACCGACCTTTCCTCTCTCTCTCCCATTCCCGAACCCGTCCCAGCCTCTGAGACTGTGCCCTCGGGCGGAGTGGAAAAGAGGATGGAGAAGAAGTGCGAGAAAGGGTCGTCACCACCCACAGGGTGCCGGCTTCAACCCACCCCTCGAAGCCGAAGAGGGCAGGAGAAACCAACACGGCGATGCCCCACTTTGTAACAGGAATGAGCACCCGCCTCCCCCCGTGTTGGGAAGG